>PXOD01000319.1:0-72525 GCA_003012165.1 Paramyrothecium roridum
CATACACAACCTACGTAGTAAGCCACGAGGCCCAAAGCTACCTTAAAAGACGGCTTTACTTTGCCGTGGCGCCAGACCCGACGTGGATGGGCCAAACTCACAGGATCGAGACGAGTCCTTTATTACATCATTATGATGCCGATCCCACGGGATTTCTAATCATGTCGCAGTTTGAAGTATGCTGCCATAGAATCTCGTATGAACAAATCTTGTCACCGTCTCCTGAGAATGAGCCATGGCTCGCCGCTTTTCGTATTCCTACAGATGACCATCTGCCACTTCGTGGTCGCCTATCAGAAAGCGCAGTCAGGCCTGGCCCTGCGAGCCCTCACTGGGTCTGCTACAGCTTACACTGTGATCTCGGACTATAAAAAGGGTCTCTCGACCTTTCTCTAAGCTTTGGGAAGCTCTAATCATTCTATTACACTTGTTCCTGGCCTTTTGAAACCATGAAGACATTCAAAAAGTCGCTCTTTTGGCGTACGCTACTGGTTTGATGGCCTCACCACTCCCTAGACATAAAGGCACTCAAACATTTACCATATTCGCTATCAACAGCGGCACAGTTGAGGTGCACCTAAAGCCCGTAAACGCCAACGGTGGACTTTTCTGGATAGGCAAAGAGCCTTATTCATCCACGCCTGTCCCGGAGGCTTGCCCTTGCCCAGTAGGAGATGTGACTGCTTTTAAGGCCGGCAACGGTTATGTCACCTTGGCCACCCTTGTTCCTGGGGTACAGGAAGTCTATCTTCAGGCTTCCCACGGTTCCCTTCCCGGAGCGCTCTCATACAACGCTCCGCATACCGCACCTCCAAGATTGCCGTTACCGAAGGCTTTCCAGTCAATGAATCTTCCCTGTCATTTGACGGCGCCAACTGGGCTGCATGCCCTGTTCAGGGCCATTATCTAATTCATGCGAATGGCATGGGTCAGTCCTGCCCAGCGACTTTTGTATTTCTGTTGGTCTCCACATGGTGCCTTTCGAGTGTCCAGTTGGAGCCTATCAATACGATGCCTAAACCGATGTAATACAGCACAATAAACCTGGGCAAGCTCCTCGGCACTAAGGTCTTTGGGGAATTTACGAGTCGAACAATGGTGCCAGCTCCAGAGCCAACGCTAAGAAGTCGAGAAGGCTGAGGGATCTTTCGCGATAGAATATCATATTGTGCACACAAGGATGAACTCGCTGCCATTTTTGGACATCCGGTTGAAGTTTCCTCCCACGCTTTATCGTGTAGTAATTTGTAATAATACCTCTAATATATGCTGTGAGTTCTCATGGTTGGGAATCGTCTATGGCTTGGCCATTGCTGAATTTCAAGATAGACGAGCTGCCGTAGCTCTCAATGAGGACTTTTTCTTCAGTTCGAGGTCGGGCCATACAGGGTCTGGTTACCTTAAACATGGGGTTTCCGATTTCAGTTCTTATGTGAAGCCGCCTTTCATTCGCGACGCCAACGCCAGATTGTCGCTGGCGCCCTAGACACAGCTTGAAATGGTGCATATGATGTTGGCAGCATATCGCCTATTTTCGCTGGGTTTCAACTTCGAATCAGCCGAAGTCTTCGAGGCCGAATTAGTACGTGCATATCGGCCGCCTGTAGAACTCCTTGTCAGACTTGTCATGTATGGAGTGTATTCTAAACAATGGCCTGTCGGGAATTCAGCACACTAGCCTCAGAGTCAAACTTGCCTTCAATTTCGGATCTGTAGGTTGGGGCGGCATCGAAGCTTCCCCCCCTCGGGTCACAAGTATTGGGACCGTTATCGCCGGAGTTGGGAAGAACAGAAGGAAAGAACAGAAATGCAATAAGTGTTTCCCATGGTTGACGGACATTTCAGGATTTGCAGAATTGCCTCTGGCGGCATCGGAGTCAATCTGGTTCCCAGCCTGGAATACGGAAAGTTTTATGGCAACTCGTTTCGACCATGTTGGCCAAGACGAGGCTATTTAAGGCTCCCCAGCTTGCTGAATTTAATATAAGTACTCGACATCATTATTGGATTCCTCATGCTCATATTTTGTAGAGAAGCGAGTTGCCCGTCCTCTAATCCTCAACAACCTCTAGTAGACTTGAGAATTTGGCGCTCTTCTCGTCTCTATTGGCTGGGCCTTGGAGCGTATACCATATTACCCGAGCTTCGGTTGGATTAACTGGACATAATCGACCAATGGCTGTTTGCCGAAGCCCTCGGTAGTTCTATGCCATTCAATTCTGGCAACGATACAAAGCGTCGCGCCTCTCACCACGATCCTTTACATCCTCCCCAACGGTCTCGTTGGGATTCACGCTGC
This sequence comes from Paramyrothecium roridum, assembly GCA_003012165.1. Classification (NCBI taxonomy): domain Eukaryota; kingdom Fungi; phylum Ascomycota; class Sordariomycetes; order Hypocreales; family Stachybotryaceae; genus Paramyrothecium; species Paramyrothecium roridum. Next base: position 2,300 of record PXOD01000319.1, read on the forward strand.
CTTCATCATCTCCAAGATGCTCCATGGCATGCCCATTCGGGCCATCTTCACCGCTAGTATGATCGCTTTTGCGTTCGGTCCGTACAGTAGCTACCGGGTCCTCTCTATGCCGTAATTCCTTGCCATGTTTGGCGCAGACATGAGCTTCGTAGCGGCAACCATCTCCATCACGAGGAACGCCAGCCGGGGCTATCAAGGCACAGCGGGTAGTCTTCTGGTGATCCTGTAGAAACTTACGGTGGCTGCTATGACGAGCATCAAATGGACTATTGGGTCAAGAGTGGAAATGCTGCTGAATGAAGAGATCGGGCTCAAGGGGATCGAGGTAAATTTGGTGGTATGGGCTAGCCTCTGCCCTTGTTCTCGCGCTAATCACGGCAACAATGGTTATAATAACAAGGGCAGAAGAGGAAGCGCGTACTAATTATTATTATTCCATGGGACTGGGAATTTTCAGCAAGAAGTTCCTGCCATTGAGGAACATACCTCTAGGGCTAGTCTCGAGGGTCAAAAAACAACAGCGAAATATAGACTTGCAACATAGGGACAGGATCAATCATTCGGCATTAGCTGTTGTATTGACTGCTCCATCTGCAATACATTAGTAGGTAGTTGAAGGTTATTCATAACATCATCTTTCCATGTGGATGCCTGACCTAGCTTGTGATTCTATTAATGGTGAAATAGGGTGTTGCTTGCCAGATGCAATCTACGAACCAACGATTTATGTGTTCCAGATACAATCGAGGTGTAATAGTGACAACAATTTTGCCTAGCCATATGAGGAGCTAAGTGGTCTGGGACTGATGAGTACGGTAGAATTCCCTGTTTCGACGTCGACCATAGCCAAAAGTGCCTCTATTAGCTGGAGTGTACTGATATATCAATATCATTAGTCCAAAGCGCTCAAGCATAAGAGCACGAATTACTGGATGCCACTTGTTTCAAGAATCGTAGCAGAGAAACTAGTGCTCAGATTGCAATCGCTTTGAAACATGATCGCTTATGTGGCTCGGAGATTTCCTTGTTAATGATACAATGCACTTGCTTGCCTCTGGGGCTCACCATCTGAAGTATAGCTATCTCTTTAAGCTAGTAGAAATCATATTTCCTTTAATCTCACGATGCAGCCAATTGAGAGAAGAACCCCAGTGCTTACAAAAGGTCGGGCAGGACGTCTCTGTCAGAAAACAAGACGCCATAGAAGAAAATATAGGTAAAATCACAGTGAGTGCAGACTTTTTGAGCCTTGTTTGAAGGATTTCGATACAGGGAGTGCATAAAAACGGAGGATTCGGAGTGATCATGGTGATTGTTTTAATTGTTAGCAACTCATGACTAACACGAAATGTAAGCCTTGGCGGCTTATCTACAAAACTTCTCAACTCTGGTCTCATAGCATTTGTAGACTCATGGCGATAAGGCTGCGCTTGACGCTATTGCGCAGACACCCAGCCTCTCTTGAGGACTCGCAGATTCAATCGTGTTTATAATGCTCTTACGCAGACTTCACGTGTGGACATTATGCTCACTCAGATTACGCACGTTTTGCATAGCAACAATCGAACCTCTATTTTGGAAGTAGAACGAAGGCTAGTACATCGAGTTTGCAATAGTCACATAATTAATTTGAGCATTTTCGGCGCAGACGAAGCTTTCCAAGGCCTCAAGGAAGCGTAAAGCTCGACCAAGAGCCAGAAAACAACCCAAATACACTTCACTGGTTCTCTGCATGCATAAAGGGCTCCAGTTGCTTGAGCATGTTCATACAAACCCGGGAGCAGACCAGCAATTCCCGAAGGCTCCATTAAAGTGCAAAGACCAGGATGCTGGTGACTAGAGGAATCGTTGTTTATGTAATTAGAAAACTGCTTGGGCTGGGCCACAGACACTGGCAGCTCTCTGTGGATCACATTGGCAGAGAGTCCACTGAACCCTCCAAAACTAGCCATGGAGACCCTTCACGAGGTCTCGTTGTATCCACCTTCCAATTCAGCATCATCTTCATTGCTTTCAGAAAAAATCAGGGATTGTTTGCACCATGTTTGGTTTTCAGTGCTTCTTTAGGCTGGTGGATTATCAGATTCCGTCTTCTCGTCTCCTGAACTAGAACTTTTGGCCAAAATCCTTTCAACTAGGATTTTGTTGCAGCATATTGTGATTTAGTCTCAAGTGCTGTGTTTCCTGGTACACTCTCTAATCTTGTGCAGCCCGGGAGAGCCGAGATCTCCGCGAAGCCGTCAAAGGGACTAGACGCAACATGCACATTTGTTGTCTAGACGGTCATATAGTCTTAGTTATGCTTCGGCTCAACGTCACAGTTGAGGCTCCTGTAAAGACCAGGCCCAATAGTAACAACAACCACACTCACAAATTGTCCAGGAGTGACTTAATACTGGAATCAGGAGATTGTGAAGACTAGTGCGAAAGAGAGATTACAGATACTGGCACCCACCATCACTACCTTGTCTTTCGTATACGAGAACGACAATGGATAACACTACGCTTGCCTCAGAAGACTTGCTTCAAGACCAATTTTATGACTGAGCAATGTGTTCAGGAAAGCCAACACCAGCTCCAATTGTTACGACACCTCTTCCTCAACCCCAGACAGATCCATACTCAGTATTCATTTGGCCTAAGCAGTGTCTCCGAGCACGAGCTAAGTGGATGGCCGTCAGTTTGTAACTCTTAAACCACTAGCCTCAAACTATGGGATTGGTCAAGTGGACATCAACATTGCTTGTATCAATGGGGACGTTTTTGGCGAATGTTTGAGCAAACCCCTGTAGAGGGGTTCACTGCTGATGAAGGGAAGCATGGAAATTGAAGGCCTCATATGTGTTGAAACAAGCAATACGAGCCTAGAATCGGAGCACTGAGGGCCCCAGAGCCCCACAATTCGAAAGTGACAACCCTGAGATATCGCATGAAAAACTCCTTCGGTCATGGGGCGGCCACCGAAGGATTTGCCACTATCATGCGCACGTCCAAAAATCTCCATTCCGTCCTGGACAAGTCGGATCTGCTCTTCATTGGCTGCGATGATTTCGAACTCTTCTCGGAGCTAGGTATACTGTGGTCGGCAATAGCTACTAATGCAGAGGCCCCTTGTTGGAAGCCCTGATGGCAATATTGACCCTGCCAAGCCTGCGCATAGCGGCTAAGCCGGGATGCCAATCCGGCCGGACGGCCCTTATACCTTGAGAATCACGGGCCGAGGTCGGTTAGACAACCCCTAAGCTACTACGCGACATTATTTCATCCTCAACTGAGTTTGGAGCAACTTTGTCTGCCGCTAACCTTGACACGATGTGATGCAGTGGCGCCTCCCAGGCATATCCTTTCGCTCCTGTTGCCATGATAGAGAAGCAAGCTGAACCATCACATGCCTGCTGGAACGAAGCACTGGATCAACATGAAACAAGACCGGAAGTAGAAGGAAGGGACTCGGACACACAGTTCGTTCTCGGACTAGTGATAGGGCTTTTGCAAGGGTTGGCAGCTCTTAGTTTGACAATGAACGGGGAAGGAGATCCTTTGACCCATACTCCTGGTCTAGCCGCGGATTATTCCCTACTAAGATAATGTACGCGTTAATGTCCGCATTAATGTCTGTTTAAGTGGGGCAGCTATATGTGCTAGATACCTGATGATCGAACCATGTTCATTGTACAAACTTATGTACCTACATTATCATCCCTGCTTTGGACTGCCGATCTTCACGAAAGAAGGTATGGCGCAGTACCGCGTGATTGGAGGTCAGTGTCACAGCATTCATCCTTCCGATTCCCCGCAAGCGAAGTGTCTCGTATGGCGACCACTCTTATATAGTAGTGAGACCACGAAGTCCTGCCTGCTACCAAACCGCCTGGCCGCTGCGCTAGTCGAGTTACCTCAGCTGAGCCCATCACGATAGAACATTTACTCTAGTTCCCGGAGCGGTCCGCTTATCCCCTGTGATTGACCTGTCGAGGCAAGCTGTGAATGTAAGGTTGCGGGAGTGATAAGAATGCCATGGTTTTTCAAGTCAAGTTTTCTGGGTGCATCTACGAACCAGGTGTATCATTCTCCTTTCATTGTTCATTTGTCTCGACCCGACTCCCAGGCTTGTGCAAGGCCCCCCCGCTGATTTTTCACATATCCCTGTGGGCGGGACGTTGCCGCGGTTTAGGGTCATGGTTCACTCCTCCGACCTCTTGAGCAAGGCCTGGCTGCGTCTGACAGTCATTGAGATTTTTTTATGCTTGATTTCTTTTTTGCCCCTAACGATATGATGCTTGGGGATCGCCCAGTCGCTTTCCCTTAATATACAAGTACAAGTAGATGGAGCAGGACGCTGCTGTCTTCACCCTCTACTCATCGTCGTTTTTCAGCCTGGGACGTGACGATGAGCGCTGTCGAAATCGAGTCCCGCGCGTGGGCTCCGGGAACAGACTTCCCGGACCCCATCGAAACGAATTGGCTTCATTATCTGGGTCTGTCGGTTCTTTGCATCCTATGGATTCTGTCGCTTCTGGTCGTTTGCATTCGACTATGGGCTCGATGGACGGTGAAGCAACTAGGTGTTGGTAAGTGTTACATGTGAGCAACAACATATTTGAGAGAATGGGCTGACATGACTTCCTCCAGATGACTACCTCATAGTGGCTGCAATGGCTGTCAACACCGGCTGGTTCTATACCTTGATTATGTGTAAGTTGAATCTCTAACCCAAAAGTACGGCTTCGAGTGCAACATAAAGCTAATCGAGCTTTTGTTTGGTCGAGTAGATATGAAGACATGCTATGTCGGAATTCACTACTGGAATGTCCAGAAGCTCACGCTGGAGCAACAGTCAACAGCTAAGCTTTACGAGTGGCTCATCATCTTGCTGTATCATCCTGTCCTGGGTTTCGTCAAAGCGTCAGTGTTGTGTTTCGACGAAAGGCTCACGAGCGTTAAACGGCCAGTCCGGTATACCGTGCGCGTCCTCCAGGTCATCAACGCGGGCTGCATGATTTCCGTCTTTTGCGTAACCCTCTTCCAGTGTAACCCTATCTCGCTCAACTGGAAGCCTGGGTATAGGCGCAGATGCATTGACAATACGGCCTTCAATTATGCGTACAACTGCATTGTTATCGCCACCGACGTTGCCGTGTTAGCCGTGCCATTCTGGGCGTTCGTCGGTTTGCAAATGAAGACTCGACTAAAGGTTGCCATCCTCTGCGTCTTTGCTCTGGGAGGAATGTAAGTTGGACTCTTTCATCACCCCTCTAAGCGGAAGGTTTACTAATCGACGAATCAAAGTGTCACCATCATCTCTTGCGTCCGTCTCGCCCTCTTGGTTAATTGGTTCGATAAGTTTTATAAAGGCCTCGGCACCAAAGACATCTATTACTCGTTTGGCTGGGCCGTCTCGCCGATCGAGTGCAACCTCGCCATCGTCGCAGCCTCCATCCCGGCGCTCTGGCCGCTATTCCGCAATGCATTCCCAAGCATGTTTTCAGATCTCAACTACTCGTACCGTGTCGATACACAATCAGCAAGCGCCCTCCGCGCAGCAGCGTTTCGGTCCAGCGCCGCCCGTCCCATGGGCCGGTCACGCCCTCACGACGATGCGGACGATATATACATGATGGACTCGATACGTGGCACCGGCCGAGCGAATTGCAGAGTCACCACACCCACGGGCTCGCAGGACGGCATTATAGACAGCAAAGAAGGCATTGTTCGTACGACCGATGTAGAGATCAACTACGAGGAGACTTCCAAAGTCAGCGACGACAGTAGTAATCGGGACGAATATGGTCGGAAGAAGGTAGCGTATGGCGTGTAAAAAGGTCTCTGTTCCAGGTTAAAGCGAAAAGTCAAAGTGTTAGCAGAATGCATCTTCTGGCTTTATCCTCTGCGAACGTTTTGCTTGTACAATACAAATTGCGCTAAGTTCACTCGAGGACTTTATCATTCAATGATTTCCAGGCGTTTGCAAGAGGTTGTGGCTAAGCCCGTGCAGTAGCCAGGAACGATGAGAAGCCTATCAAGCTATGAATGACTGAGGTAGAAGTTTGCCAGCTCCCCATGTAGAGAACTTGGGCTTACATGCAGGCGTAGCTAAGTACCGAATGTAACACCAGATGCTTCCATTTTCCGGAAATATTATGCACAGGGCAATTGCTTACCCAAGAGGATGGCACTGGATATGCCGGCAGTGATGAGCAAGCACTCATGCATGGACTCAAGGCAGAGCTCAGGAGTGGCAAGAAACATTGCCCTGCCGGCGCAGACTTGGCAATTCCTCAACAGCGGCCTTGGGAGCGGTCTTACCGATGTCGAAGCTGGGGCATGTCCCGCTTATCTGGACGGTGGCGTGATTCTTACTCGCTTTATGTTGAGCCGACCGACAGGGATAATGACAGTAACATTGGGCGAGGAGGGTGGGCCAAGCAGGCAATTGAATAGGCTGATTCGCGTACGACCCTAGGGTACACCACTTCTTATCCTTACTCGGAGACCATCCCTTCCAGCAGGCTTTTCAAGGGGCAAACTGTTCTAGCCCGACGTCAACTGGGGATTTTCTCTCGTTAAAATAGTCATGAGCATCCAGAACTTCAGTCAATTGACTCTGTTGTGCCACAGTATGTGATCACCATATCATAATAACCGAGGAGTCCACCTTAGGCACGGCCAAAGTCTGCAATTCTGTCCGCCAGTGAGCTGACCTTCCCCCGGTCATGCCAAGTCTTTAGTAGGCTCTGGTTCCAGGCGGTCCCTTTGATTGCAAGTCTTGGGTACCTTGTCCGAGCTCCGCAATCGCCAAGTTGACGAAGGAGCCAATAGTTTGTTTAGGCCCGTCACCACATTAATGCATTCAACATCCGACTTGGTGCAGATCCCTCGCCCCGCTCGTCCCCACCCAGCTTTTCCGCTCGGCAGAGTTTGGCTGCTTGAATGATTTGCTCTTCTCAATCGCGTCGATATCCACAGTGGCCAGGTATGCGATTACTCCAATGTCCGTAATCACAGCCAGGGTGGCCGTGTGAAGGGGTATTCATTGGCCGACTCGGAGCTGTCCCACGTGGCTAACCGTCTTGCCGGTGCTTGGAGGTACTACATATATCCATAGGCTTCGCGATAATACCATCTTCGATGCTGTACAACTTTCCTTTAGCTCATCCATCTCATATCCTGTCGGGTTTTCATTCTTTTACTAATTGCCCATATCCTTAAGGAGAAGACAGGATGCGTCTCGTCAAGGCATTCTCGATCGGCGCCTGCATTCTTGGCATCGTCGAGGCTCTGCCAAAGCACGCTCACAAGCTGGCCGCGAGGCAGGTTACCGAGCTCCGCGATGAATATGACTTTGTCATTGTTGGTGGTGGTACAGCGGGTTTGACCGTCGCGCACCGTGTGTCCACTGCCTTCCCTGAGAGTAAGTTTGTAGATCAATCAGGGTCCCGATCTGCAACGCGCCGGGGTCTATTCTTGGGAATTTTGCTGACACAGATGTCGTGCAGAGACCGTCCTTGTCATCGAGTATGGCAAGATTGAGGGAACCGTCGGTTACTTCGATCCACCCGCGGATGGCCGTGGTGCCAGTCGCCTCGTCATCAACTCCCCTCCTGTTGCCAGCGTCAACAACCGCGCTGCCACCGTCATTCTCGGAATGACTGTTGGTGGAGGATCCGCTGTCAATGGCCAGTTCTTGGATCGCGGTTCCAAGTACGACTACGACGAGTGGGCGCGACTCGGCAGCCCCCAATTTGACAACAGCTCTTATAGCTGGGACTGGGAGAACTTTGGTCCTTCGTTCAAGAAGGCAAGTGTTGATCCCCTTGCCCCCTTCCACACCATAGCTAACAGTTCGACAGTCGTTCTTCCTTGCCGAGCCCAACGACGAGCACGTTGATGAATACGGCTACACCTGGGACGCCTCCGCCTACACCGGCGATTCTATCCAGGCCTCGTTCCCTCCCTTCCAGTGGCCTGTGCAGCGTAAGTGACCCTAAGATTGTCCGGAGAAAGCGCCAAGATGCTGACTATCACCTTACATCCAGGCGTTGGATGGAAAGCCTACGAGGAGTTCGGCCTTGAGAACCGCGTCAGCTGCGATAATGGGGACAAACATGGTATCTGCTGGGTCCCATCCGCTCAGAACTCCGAGACCGTGGAACGATCCCATGCCGGCGTTGGTCACTATGCCAGAGTCGCCGACCAGCTTCCTAATCTCGACCTCCTTGTCGAGCACAAGGTTTTGCGCCTCATCATCAACAAGGGCGAGAAGGTACCAACTGTGCAGTTCCGCCCCGTTGCTGGTGGTTGCCTTCGAAAAATCCGTCCCAAGCATGAGGTAATTCTGTCGGCCGGTGCCATTCACACCCCCCAGATCCTGCAGCGCAGTGGTGTTGCCTCTGCTGAGTACCTCGAGTCTGAAGGTATTGAGGTTGTAGAGGACCTGCCCGGTGTTGGTCAGAACTTCCAGGACCACTGCGGTGTCCCCATTTCCTTCTCTTACGATGTTCCCCTTCCCAACGAGGCCGAGATCACCAAAAACGCAACTTACGCTGCTGAAGCCGTTGCCCAGTTCCGTGAGCGCCCCGCTCGTGGCCCTTACACTCTCGCCATGGGTAACAGTGCCGCCTACGCCGCCCTCCAGAATGTCACACCTCAGTGGCAAAATATTGTTGCCAATATCCGAGCCCAGATCAAGGACCGCTCCGCCTTGCAGTATCTCCCCACTAGCGCCACCGAGATCGTTCAGGAAGGATACCTCGCGCAGCTCGAGATCCTCGCTCAAGCCCTTGAGCACCCCGAGCACCCCATACTTGAGATGCCTTTTGCCACGGGCCCTGGAACCGCCTTCCTCCTCAAGCCCTTGAGCCGTGGCTCCGTTGTTCTGAATTCTACTGACCACAACGCCACTCCCATCGTCAATTATGCCACTGGTGCCAATCCCATTGACCTCGATATCATGGCTACTTACGTCGACTACTTCCGCCGCATCTACGCCACCGACACGTGGAAAGAACTCGGCGCTGTTGAGGTCTCTCCTGGTGCCAATGTCACCGCCCACGACGTCCTAGTTGAGTACGTCAAGAACAATGTTATCCAGTCACTTATGCACCCTTGCTGTACGGCTGCCATGCTTCCGCGCGAGAAAGGTGGAGTCGTTGATTCAAGCCTCTCTGTACACGGTATCTCAGGTCTTCGTATTGCCGACTGTTCCATTATCCCCACTGTTCCTGCAGCTCACACTACCACCACGGCGTATGCCATTGGGGAGAGGGTAAGTTATTCTGGATTCTTCACGAACTACTGGTTTCTAATATTTCTTACAGGCTGCTGAGATCATTATTCGTGAATGGGCAACATAGGTATTATAAAGATTAATGATTCAATTTATGTAGTATTAGAGATTAATTGTTTATATTGAAGCTCAACTGCAGGATTGTACATATTACTTGAAATTCTGAACTGGAAAACCAGCAAGCTAAGAAGTTTTTCCTTAATTCTTTAAATCTTTAAAACCAAACCTGGTCATACATAGAGGGCTCTGTTATTGTTCGGACACTGCGAAATGACACTTCAAACAACGTGATTGGACGATACTCGTGTGAACTTTTCCATGCCTGGGAGGTTTCGGTCTCTAGTCAAAATGGCTTGTGGCCCGTTTTTAAGATGCCGAATAGTAAGATATAATTCCTGAAACGTTACCAGTTGACCCAATACTTGCTGGTCCAGTTTCCGGATCTAGAATTGCGCGCCTTGGAGATTATTTTCCGCTTCATGATAGGCCCTCTTCCAGCTGCTGTATTGATTGGCAATGTGTTGGAATAAACCGCAGAAATTGCGGTTCTGCAGCAGTGCACAGTGCAAAAGGGTTATGATTAGTGATCGGAGCAATCTTGAATGGCTTCTCAGTTCCTGGCTCAGTTTTCGCACTCTGCCCTGTTTAGGTTGGGACCTTGGTCCCAGATGTATCAGTGACGCACAAAATTGAAGCTGGGAAGCGTGTCGTTACAATCTGTAGACAAAATGCCTTTCCATTGTTCTTTTTGTCCAAGTGATTTAGTTGCCGTTCCAAACATCTCAGCGAGAGACAAAAATCGGTTACGGAGAGGCTACATGGTCTTGATCCCACCAGACTCATGCTTTGGACGGGAGACTAATATCGGCTTTGTGCATGATTTTGCGCTTGAGTAATATATGCAATTGCTTCCCAAAAGTGTTCAACTTTGAACTTTACTTGGTGAGATCAGTACCGATATGCCACTGCTCCAGGCGAAAGTGGTGCAGCCGTCTCCGGCTACCCGAGGAAATGCTATGTAGTACGTCTAAGTTGGGCCACGACTCTACCAAATTTTCGAAAAAGCCTGATTGGCACGACAATATCCTATTTATATAGGCCCCTTTCCATTAAGAGCTGGAGCTGCCATTGTCAAGGGCTTAGGTCACGGCCAGAATACTAGCGCATTGAGCTTTGAGTCAAGCGTAATAGGTTGTTTGTGTCATGGTACACTTAGGAAGATTGATTTGAAACGTTTTTTCTGAGACGCATGTGTTTAGAGAAGCCTGAGATTGAATTTATGTCACTACCAACGAGTCTTCTATCTAACAACTACGTCATGCGTAGTCATGAAAGCACATGGTGAAAAAGTGAGCGAGGAATGTCGAAATCATTTAGAGAAGACTATTGGCCTGTAATATCTCAGCTACCAAGCGAAATTGGAGGATGTAACATCGGCAGCATTATTTTTGCATATTTTAAGAATCCAAGAGAGTTTAACGACAAGGCAAGTACTGCAAGCGAGAAGAGTAGTCTAAAGTTTTTTTTATCTTTTCCCTAGTCGATTGCCCGCGTGTGGTGTCAGTCCAGCAGTCTATATTAGGGCGCAACACTACTGCATTTAGAAGATCACCCAGCTCCAAAGATAGTTTTGACTTACGCAAATCTTTGCAGCTCTTTTCAACGCGACCTGTAGAGATCTGGAGTCGTAGTCATTGCACCAGGAATAAAATTCGCACTGGTGATGGAGCACTTACTATCAACATGCCCAAATTGAGAATACTGTAGGGCTGGAAAACGGGTGGGTAGCATCTCCCACATAATCCAAGTGGTAATTGACAAAAATTCTGAGCGTGGACGGCCAAGTATATGCCAACTTACACAGTAAATTGGAGCGCAGGCTGAATATCTTCTCAGGCGAGCTATACAAGCAATGCATTGGACCACAATATAGGTTGCCATAGCCATGCCGGGTAGACTTGTCTTGATTACAAGCCTACGAAGCGCCCCCAGCAAAACTGAGACTCGTTCAAGTGTTTGTGTATGGCCAATTTCCATCATGCTTTTTGAAAACTCTTGTATCTTCCGTAGTGAAACTCTGCTTGGCCAAACTATAGCCATTCATTAAGTTCAAGTCGCCAATGCCATCGTCATTTGAAGACCATGCAAGCCAAAACTTACCGTCGATGCAACCACCGAACCTCAATGTGCAAATCTTACTGTGACGCTCAATTGCGCCGCTCCAAAGCCGTTGCTACGCAAAATCTAGAGCTAGTCAAGCCGCCAGCACTTCAGAAGGTCTTCAAAGAAGCATTCTACTGAATTTTGGCAGTCCTGCTACCGGTACTCGCGGCAAGTGCAGCTCGCTGCCCCATCAGGAAATATTTACCACTCCGCAAGTTTGGAAAGCGTTGTTAGGATCATCTGACACACAGGCTGTTCCAGCCCCTGAAGCCAGTTACCTATATAAGAAGGCTCTGCTTCCTCATAGCTAGGGCTTGGCAGAGATTAATTCTTATCACTTCGAACCATAGTGCTCTTCACTCTGCTCTACAACCGGACCTTAAGAAGTGTTGACTACCTACATCAGACATATTACATACCCAGAAGGAGTGCTACCGATGGACTATTTCAAGACATGCATGAGGGCGCGCGTGATTTAACCTCTCTGGTCTCACGAGGGGCTAGTCGCAACTTACTTCAATTTTTATGTTTGCATGCGAGGCAAATAGATTGCCGGCAACCTTGTCAGACCGCGCACTTGGACAATTTACTGAATATGAGTACGCAGCGACCCGGGCAGTTGCAAAGGCCAAAGCCAAGGCCGGTCTTTGTGCGGCGAATATCCAGGACAAAAGTAATATGTTGAAACAACTTTCACAGCATAACATCTTGGTCCATACGCTACGGTTGAGTGCCATCGACTGATGTTCTTTTCCTCATAGGTGTCTCGTACGACATTGCTTTGAGGCAACTATCATGGCCATTTTTCCTGACAGGATTGACTATCTGAACCTGAAGGGGTTGCTAAACACTCATGAATGCTGAACCTCAATGTTAAAAGCTTCCGTCTCTGTCCTCAGCCTTGTATTCAAGATCTAACCGCCGCGGTTCCCAGATAAAGATGATGTCAAATTAGTTGCGGATCCTGCTAGGGCAATCTGTACCATGCGGTCTGAAGTTTTAGTAGCAGGGGCCGGGCAGTGTCATTTGATGAAGCATAACAATAAACCCGCGAGCTTGAAAGGAAGATTGTTGAATCAGTTGAGAATTCGAAGGCCAACACTAGCCCCTTCTTGCTTAAGCACTTTAGTCCAGCAGCTGGAACAATACTCTACTATAGCGTCGCGAAACTCAGCACATAAGTCAAATCGGATTACTTGGGAGTGTGCTTATTTTCGTGTCACGGTTGAAGACACAGGTGGAAGCATCAATGGGTGTCTGATGCAGTAACAAATCAAAGCCGGCTCATGAGGCCGTTCAATTCTACTTAATGGTGGACAGGGGCTAGAACGCAAGCCAGATCTCTATCTCCTTCCACGAAGGCTGCTCGGTGCCAAGGAACGATATGCGGGGCATTTCCGAGTCAAGATGAGGAACTCACATTTTCCTTATTTCGATCCCTTGCGATCATGTCATAATGCTGTTATAGACGCATAACGCGAGTCAGGGGTTTGAAGGCACTATTGGAGTTTCAAAGGAGGAGTTCGAGGTAAGTCAGTTATAGCTATAACCCTTTCTTATTACTTACTAAGTGAATGCTGATATTGAGTCAAGTACTGCGTTGCAATGCCGCAGTAAACTGCCGCGAACCGGACGATGTATAGATGGATATTTGCAGGGCCGTGTGCTCCTAGAAGCGGGTCCCACTCTTAGCAAGATTCTCCGCTCAATTTTGAGTCACTTTGACTAACAATTTTATGTCAAATTTGAAACTTTACTGGCAGATTCTTTCCCCGACGTAGTCAGGAGCTATTGAAAGATATCTTTCAAAGTATTCATGACCTAAAACCCCGGCTCTGCCTCTTTAAAGGAAGTGATTGTGTCCTAGAAAAATAAAAGGAGTCTCAAAGTTTCATGTCATCCCTATTTGCCCCAGCGGAAACGCACAATCAGGCATGATCAGGCTCTAATCATCATCAACCATTTTGTTGCTCCCCCACTTCTCATGTGCGACCCCTATTTGCCCACAACTTTGAGACCCGCGAGGTCCATCCTGATCCCTGTGCTATCATCAGCCTCGTAAACAAAGCTTAGGGCTGAGCAGGCTAGCAAGGGAAACCGTCAGCAGTGGGGTCGTAGTGGAGCACCTCTATACTATTCCATGTCTTTGTCATAAATTCTGAATGATCATGGCTGACTACCACTGGTTGAGTGAGCCATTCATTAACCTCACCACACAGCAGCGATAAATATTCTTTGTGGACACCAATGTAGCGTCCCCTTAGTCTTCTCTTAGAGCTACTGAATTCTATCCATTCCCGGTACAAGCAAAACCCGACATTCATGTTGTGTTCTATTATTGTTCTGTCGGACCCCGTGTAACATCAGCTAGAGTGGAGATCTGTCAAACTAGGATTCAATGCCGTAAATGATGCCGTGCTTGGTGGTAGTATTGTGTTTAGCTCCTTCTGGATTAGAGAAATCCTTCGGAAGATAGCCGAGCAGAATATCTTACGGCATAATTTATGGCGGCCATTGCTTGTGGTTGGACTAAATTCTTGCCTTAATTTAAGCGGCAATCCTCCCAATTGAGAGACGAACAATCACTCAATATGCAAAGGAGACTTCTTCGACCTGTCTTCATTGTATTCACCTACAAGCCCAACTTCGGCGTCAGTTGCGAGGTCAACAGTTACATCATTTAAACCAGAATCTTTCCTGAAATGGCTCCCGCCTGGCTTGAAAAGCACATTGTCCGTGTTGATGCCACTCCGGATCCGAAACGCAGTACGGAGCAACCTGCATTTGAATTGAAATATACTGCACTCGAGGATCATCGTCGTGTTGTCGGCGTGGTTGGCGAGGAAAGGCCACGATACGAAGTAACGCGACGATCCATACTCGCAGCCTGGGGAGATAAATGCGTAGTCACGTCGACCGTCGGAGCAGTGGGAGACATAGCGACAATCGACTTCCGCTCTCTGCCCTCAGCTAAAATCGAAATCAAATTCACACAGCACAACCGCGAAATCACTATCAGACAAAGTCAGCCGCACTTTGAATCCAGCGGCGGTCTTGGTAATTTGCGATGGAAACCTACGGGTATGGCTGCGTACAAAGGGGCTTCATGGGAGCTCAGGGATGAACACGATCTAGTCATGTCGGTGGTGATTGATGATCGCCAAACCAACGGAACTATCGACATTTGGAAGGATAAATTGGATCCTGAGACAATGGAGGAGCTTGTGATTGTTGCAATTTCTCAACTTGAGCATTATAAGAGGATGAATCGTAATGCCATGACGAGTGCAGCCGGTGTGGTTATTGGTTAAAACTTCTCAAATGAGGCGTCAAACACCATTTAATCCACATTTCTTCTGAAATCTCGTGGCCGAGCCGCTGTCTTTTTTGTTAAAAAATTCCGTATGAGTCTGCCATCGCTTAACGCATTTGGGGATGAGTATTGTAACCAGAATTTGCTTATGAGATAGAAATGTTGTTTTCGTCATTACATTTTGTATACATAAAATCTGATGTCTTCGGATGTGCCGATTTCCTTGGCCCCATGACCCATATCTGCTCCTAGGCTAAGCTTGGTAGAGAACGCAAGTAATGCATGCTGCAATACTGTGTCTCTTGCAAACCGAACCCGTCGAATTTGCAATATTCCATGCAGCTCAGCAATGCTTTCGGGTTGCTTTTCTCATATCCACTGGTCCTACGCGCTGGACAGTCATGTCTGTACATGTTCATGCTCACCTGGTAAGACCTTGCCACGCGATGAGCGGTGAGGGCCCTACCTCTCTGAGTCCAGACCACAATTACGTTCAGTGAACGTGATGCATAATTTTTTTTCTTTTTCGCAGTCAACGAGAAACAAGTAGAAGACGACAAAAAGAGGAAAGATGGCGAGATACGGGGTCATGGTTGTTGGACTGAACTAGAACATTAGATCGAGATTCAACCGTTAGCATCAGCCAGGTCATCTACAGCGTCGTATACGTCCCGAAAGCTCTTCCTGGAAAGGAGCGAAGAGAAAACCGCCACTAACGAGCATATTAGCATCCAGCGGGACGTTGCTTGGAGCGGAAGAGGGGCTAGCCCTGCCCACGACAACATTTCTCTTATAGCCCCCACTGTGACAGATTTGCATACGACAGTTCAGCTGGTAGATATGAGACGCGCCGCGACACCCC
This sequence comes from Paramyrothecium roridum, assembly GCA_003012165.1. Lineage (NCBI taxonomy): Eukaryota > Fungi > Ascomycota > Sordariomycetes > Hypocreales > Stachybotryaceae > Paramyrothecium > Paramyrothecium roridum. The sequence goes on from PXOD01000319.1 coordinate 17,924, forward strand.
TGAGGAGCAAATGATACATATCTTGGCTACGGCTGATGAGTACAAGGGTCGCTGTCCTGCTCCCTTGAAAAGGACCCCAAATGTACCTGGATTGTGGCTGAGCTATTAATACCGGGCACCTTGTGGGAATCTCAACCAGTTGCCAATGATACCCTGCCGCTGAAAGACGTGGTATTCTCACCACCTGATTGGATACAGTCGAAATATCACTTTTGCTCTATGCAGTCAGCAATGCCCCCTTTCTTATGTTGCTTCCGCATATGCACGGACGCTATGACCAAGCATTCCAAACTCGCTAAAAAGCTCTAGCCCCTAAACGAAGGGAGGTTAATCTTTCCATAATACTGAACCAAATGGCTAGTGCACCATGGCGGTCATACAATTGCCGCAAAGGCCTTGGCGCCGGGCTGCATTCTTCTTTTCCATGGCTGCTTTCGCAACATTCTTGACCAACCTCTCGCTTACGATCTGGGCAAGTACGCGAGATGAATCGCAAGTCAAGAACGGTGTTGGTGTTGTGATCCAACAAAGCTGCTCTGTAGTGAGGATCGTCAATGCTGCGCTTCACGTACTTATCAACATCGTTGGAGCTATACTTTTGGCAGGAAGCAACTATTGCATGCAGTGTCTCATAGCGCCAACCAGAGCCCAGGTTGATGTCGCACATGAAAAACGGCAATGGCTCGATATTGGAGTCCCCAGCTTTCGAAACTTTTTCAGTGCAACGTGGACTGTAAAGATCATGTGGCTCCTACTAGGTTTATCATCTCTCCCTTTGCATCTACTGTAAGGGAATCTGTGTTTGAGCTTACAAATTGTTGCTAATCGATTTATGCAGTTACAACTCGACAATAGTAACATCGACATCGACAAATCTGTACTATATCTACGCCTTGCCTGAGGAGACACTCATCGACAGGAACACTATCGACGCCCCGGACGCCAGTAGCGCAGCTGAGGGAGAGAGACTTTTTGAACTGATATATGATGGATCTCTAGATCCTATCACGCTTGGCGAGTTCTTCGAGCAGTATGGCAAGACTTTCCAATCAGCTCGTGGCACGGTAGCCTTTGTGATTGCCAATGGATCCTACGCGCACAATGAATCCACAGGCTTTCCAACATTGAGTGGTTGGCCCCCGGTCTTCAGAACCGATGCTGAAGCCATAACCGCAGTCAACTGGATTTGTGACAGAAATCAGGAAGAAATTGATGGGTCTTGCAGTGAAATCCTCGAAGCCCTCCAGGAAAAGCCTGAAAGATGGATCAACCCGTTTCAGGTTCCATCCTCAGACATTAAAGCAATCTACAGTCAAAGAACTGAAGAACGCTGCAAAATTCTCTTCAACCAAAAAGTTGGTTGGATAGTTACAGGTCTTAATATTCTCAAGGGCATCCTTATGCTCTGTACCGCTCTTCGATCATCAGAAGACCCTCTATTGACTCTCGGAGATGCGATAGCCTCTTTTCTTCAAAACAGCGATCCCCATACCGTTTCAATGTGTTTAAAGTCGAGACAGAACTTTAGGAAAGGCCAAGTCTCCTGGAGTCGTAGCCCGGAGATTTTCAGGCGTAGACGAACTAGAAAAGTCCAGGGAATTCGCCGGCGGCGTCTTATTGCTGCTTTGTCCATGTAAGTACCGCATCAAGCAGACTATCCTCGTTGAAGTTTCGTGAATACAGATCTGACAAACCTAGTATGCTATTCGCTCTGGCGATCTGGACTCTAGCCCTTTGCATAGGTTACAGCCTCTTAAGTGCGCACACAAGTGCTCTGGATTGGGGCTTGGGAGCGGTTCGGGAAGAAAGCCTCATAAATTTTATGATCGGGTCAGGGGACCAAGCACTTCTTACCAACATTCTCCTGGCCAATTCTCCCCAAGCTGTTCTGTCCATAATCTATGTTGGATACAACTCATTATTCACCAACATGTGCGCGGCCAGTGAATGGGCCAGTTACGCTACGCATCGCAAAGGCCTCAGAGTTTCAACAGAGGCTCAAGGTTACCAAAAGGAGACATACTTCCTGCAACTCCCGTACCGTTGGTCTTTGCCACTTATTGCAATGTCTGGTCTCGTTCACTGGCTTATTTCTCAGAGCATATTTGTTGTAATCCTTCAAAGCTATACTGCAACTGAGAAGGACAAATTCGCCATGGATTCGGCTGATTTGCTCAGCTACGTTACTTGTGCCTGGTCCCCCTTGGGCTTCATTCTTGTCATTATAGGAGGCTCTCTCATGACAGTGGCTCTTTTTGTGACGGCTTTTCAACGCCTATCGCCTAGCGGCATGCCTATGGCTTCTAGCAATAGTGCAGCCATATCTGCCGCATGTCATCATGATCCAGCTGAAAAAGCCGCCTGGGAAAAGCTTCTGAAATGGGGTGCTTCTCCTAGCCATTTCGTTAATGGGGTGGGACACTGTTCCTTCTCGAGCGAGAATGTCGAGCAGCCTCTGAATGGATCGTTATATGCCTAGATGTTGAATCTTAAAGGAATTCTACGTTAGGGATCCGAAGATATTAAACTGAGACTCTATTGTCGACTCGAGACTCTAACTGTTTCAGTAGACTAGTGTCGCGAATGCTCTTCCCTATTTCGTGTGTCTTTCTTCAGGAACTTTCGCGTTTGTAGGCGATACAGACCTCGTAAGTTTTGTTGATGTATTCAATCTTGGCCTCAACAGCCTCGGAGGTTTGATAATCTCGTAGGTAATGTGTGTATTTTCTCAGATATTGGCTCCCAAGCCGTCTTTCTTGAGTGTTCAAGCTTGAGGGACAGGCGCCCACCCGAGCTGGTTGAAATGGCTAATTCGATATCTTTCAGGCTGCGCCTCGCCAGTTCAATCGCTTGGTTGATCTTTGCCACCATGTCGCTTACTTCATGCTTATGTTCTCGGCTGACTGGAACATCTCGCTCGGCCTTGGACTCGATTCGTAGCGATTTTTGCAGGAGGCTCTCCTCTTCTATTAACTCTTGCTCTGACAAGACTATTGTATGATGCAATTCGTTCTTCTCTGCTTGTATTTGTATCTTCACAGCCCTTATAGACGTAGGCATGCTGGCAATCATCAGATCCAACTCATGCTTCTTCAATCGAATCCTCTTTCGCTGTTTTACCACGTTATCATAAGACGTTTGATACTCTGGGCTGAGTAATGAATTGGTTTTATGATGGTCTTTTCTTAATCTTTCGTAATCCATTGCTACTACAACAAACTTGTGTAGGCGATCCGGATTGTGCCTTCGGACGGAAATTTGTCATCAAGGATGCTCTGCGTCTCATCAGGGGTAATTTCCACTTACGTTAGTAGGTCATACATGTCGCGGGAGAGTGAGAGGAAATAGGAATGATGCGCAGATGATCGATATGTACCAAGCCAGGTGTGCCCTCGGGTGCTAGAAGGAAGAAGCGGGCTATTGTCGAATGTTTACGAATCAATGAGGGAGGGTGGGGGGTTGCCAGGGGTCAAATGTCAGTCGCGCTATCAAACTGCATGGTTCTGGATCAGTTCAGCAGACAAATCAAATCTTAATAAAGATGTTGGTGGTAGGATTATGTCCTTGATTGAACCAACTAATTATAGTGTCGCAGGTGAGGCATACGAGGCGCCACGTAAGCCTTGCAAATCGGCGACGTTGAGATTTAGCTACATGAGTCGCCAAGCCTCCCCAAACACCTCTCGCAAATGACTCTCATGGGTAAAACGTGAGCTGTGAAGCATCTAATTTACTTCTTGCAATCCTGTCTTCACACTGAAGTGGAAAAAAAGAACACCGCCTCCTGACACTTCCAGAAGACCTGGACATGACAACCTTCTGTCGCCAATGTCCTTCAGCTACAGACGATCTTCGTTCGAACCACAAAATACAGGTCTAATGCGCTGATGGACTTTGCCAGGGGGGAATTTACAAGTACAGCTCAAGAATTGGAACTGTGAATTGTCATAGTAAGTGTTTGAACAGGATGTTCATGATAAGTTTTTGAGATATTAATTCAATAATTGCAGGGACCGACAGGCTAGATTAAATGTGCACTCACACGTACCAGAATTGATCCACTTACTGCCTCCCGTAGTAAGGTATCAATGTAATCTTAGCCTCTTACATGAGTGGAATGGCGAGCAAGACTTGACGTTCGGTGGCCCATGGCCAGGCCGGAACAGTAAGAGGGCCCCGGTACAAACCCACTGTGGCAATTAAACTGCTGCCGCGGGCGCATTTGGCTACAACTTTTTCTTTCCCATCCTTAATCCTTTGGCAGAACTCTTAGGTATTAGCGAAGCTCTTGCATTCCGGCAACTTCTATAGCCCTTGAGAAGTAGAGACTTATCCGGAAGCCGCAGAACCGTTACTGATGGTAGAGAAAGATGAGAAATGCCGCCCTAGAGCACCAAGCTTAAGCTGGACAGGTCAACGAGATGTGAGTTGTTCTAGTATTTCAAGGATTGGCACCACTTCTTATCCGGCAATCTTGCGAACGCAAGGTTTCACCCAACATGATCGTAAGTATGATACTATGAATTGCCAGCTTGACATATTGGATCTTTCGTTCTTTGCTAAGCTAGTTTGTTTCTGTTGTCACTGCATTCTGTCTTGATAATTCTACCAACAATGCAATTGATAAGAATAATACTGCTGCCTCAGAGCGTTATTACAATCGACATCTCTAGAGCTCGACCCCAAATTGGTTGACGACTACGGCCTCGGCGCTCGTCAAAAGCTGCAAGCCATAGCTGCCGAACCGGGACAACAGAACCATTGAGCTCTGACAGACGAACGAGTCTCTACTTAGACTGGGTACAGGGAGTTCACTGGTCACATTCCAGGAATGGCCACCGAACCAGGTGAGCTGAAGCGTGGTATGAGAGGCTGTGCATTCATGTTCTTGCTCGGGTTTTCGTGGAGTTTTACATCAACTTGTAAATCCCCGGACCCTGCCGAATTGCTAAGCTGCTCCTTTCTCGAAGTGGCAGGAGCCATTTCCAGCCGTACGAAGTCCAGACACAAGAGGGCGGACTTGGTCACCTTGAACACGGCTTCTCATTAAGATTATTCAGATGTATTATTGGACACTTTCTTGTAGATTGTATTAGGTTGTCTTTATCATCTCACATAAAGAAGCAATGATACTAGCAATCTTAGGGTAGCCCATACTCCTCAGATTGCAATTGTTGATCTATGCTCCAGTCAAGCTGGCAATTGAAGCCATACATTGATACAGAGTTTGTTCAATTGACCGATAAACACCCTTCATGACTCCTTGGCACATGCAATTGACCCCCGCTATGCCCGTCCCAAGCCATGAAACACTCATAGGCGTCCGTCTAGCGTTGAGTGCCCCTCGACGAAGTAACCTTCCATCTAAGATTTGCGTTGATCCAACTTCTGGTGTCTCACCAGGCGACCGACTGGGTGAAATGTCCACTCCACGACTCAGCCGGCCTGCATCCCTGCAAGAATCCAGAACAGAAGGCGATAGTCCATGGCATTGGAGGTGGAAAGGGTGCGGAAACCGGCAATATCAAGCTCAAGCATACCGCTCGCGAACGCGGGACTATGAGTACCACTGTCGTCGAGCATGACGGTAAGAATGGTGGTGAAGTAAACGAAGGAGACCCAGAGAATGATCACGCCAGAATCAGACGAATTCGCGACTGCCCCAATGATGAGCCAGGCGGCGGTGGCAATTGGCCCGCAGTACAAGATTGAATTATTAGAACGTGCTGATGTATAGGGTGGTCCATGTTTTTGCGGTCTCGGGGCATCCATAGCTAGAAAAGTAGAAGAAGAGATAGAAAATTGGAGGTTTGGTAGTTATTGGAGGAAGAACTTGATAGCCTGCTTGGAGCGTGAACCGCCAAGGGTCAAAGGTTGCATAAGTACTGGATCATATAGATGTGGCTAGGCAGCCCTACTGACTGGCAACAACTGATTCCCATGGCCAGAGGGCTAACAGGGCTGAAGTGGAGGCCCCAGAGCTCATCATAATTCGGCAAATCAACGCCCAGGTTACCATCGGTGTGGATAACCAAGCCCCAGCACGCACCAGGGCTGTCCTTGATGCCCGAACCAACACTTCTGGTCTGCCAATCTTGAGAGGTCTCCCTTTTCAGCTGTAGAAAATATCTCAATTACGCTCAACTAGGCAGGACCAGCTGGAATCACTGTAAGTCAAACGCGAGCCTACCTAGAAGGCAAGGCCATTCAGTGACGTGTCTTCACGCAAGCCATGCAATGACCACCTCGTCTGGTCGAGGGGGAGGGGGGGGGCAACCTAACATGCTCCGATTTTACCCTCCGCCCCCGGCTGGCGAGGAGGACGACCAGGAGTTTCAGATTTTGAAATAAACAAGAACTTTAGATCACAAAAATGTGGACACTGGCCAATGGCCAATGCCACGGGACGGATCAATCAAGCTTCATCCCGGTGTCAATGTCCATCCAACCCCTCGAGTTGATGCATAGCATGTCAATAGAAATCTTCCAGATTGGAAAAGACACTGAGTCCGAGGTTAATCTCGCTTTGGAAACCCCGGACATCGAGGCCGGCGAGAGGCAGCGGTTTGTGGTAATGCCAAATATTAAGCGAAGGATCAACAGGACCGCAGAAATCGTCGGTGCGAGAAGGGAGAAAGTGGAGCGGTCGGGTATGCTGTATGATGTCTATTGCTAGCGGAAAATGGCCCAGCAGGCCCGATCGAGCGAGTCCTCGTCTAGCTGTGCCGAGCAAACCACCACCACCATCAACCCCATGGCCGCCCTGCTGCTCAGCAACCTGAACACTCCGCCTCACAGGGACTGGATACTAGCACTGCAGAAGAACTCCGGCTACGCCAAGATTCAGTGGTCCACTTCCCTTATCTTCACAGATCGGACTTGGTTGGGTTCGATTATGTAAGGGACTACACTCCGGCTGCGAATTTGGCCACGCAGTTTGTCTTTGAACCTCCACTTGAGTAACGGCAGCGTTGGGAAGCTGAAGGCCAAGGGCCGTATAGGTCATGCGTACGATGTATGCAGATCCAGGTCTTCAGCTCTAGAACTTACGTGTCAGGGAATCCGGTCATGGCGAGGGCCTTGTGAAAGTGAGTGGATTTCTAGATCATGCGGCTTTGTTCGCGCAATATCGGCTGAACTCGGGGAAGGGGTATCCGGCTTTCATTCTCACGCATCAAAGAGGCTACCTATACACATGAGAACTCCCGCTTCGACAACCACGGGTCCGTGGATTTTGCATGCATCCATCTGAGGTTGCGAGAAATATCTTCACAGGTAGACTATATCGAAAGCACGAACTCCAATAGACAAGGACATAAGTTGATTGCATCTTTCTTGTTGCTATGGCCTTAATCGATGTCTATTTGTAAGCTCTAGGGCATGGCTTGCATCGTCCTGGGCTTTGTACGCTGTTTTACACGACGATACAACATGTTAAGGTAACTGAATAAGCCATATAGTGACCAAGGACTTGTGATAATTCTCATAGCTGTGGTACTTGCAATAGTCGACACCAAAAATTGTAGTGACTGTGGCAGCTGTGGTGGTATCTCTTATTGGAGTAGTTTAGTAGTCATATTTTTGAGTCATGTCTTATGATATTTAGCGATCTAGGTAATTACGTAGGTCTGCAGAAAGAGGCATTCATCGGCGATGTGGCAGCATGCAAGAGCTTCTGATGCTTGACTGTCCGTAGACGGTGGAGAACCAGGATTCACCGAGATCTCCTACGATAAGCATTCTAACTCACTTTGATCCCACCGCGATACAGTATCATTCAATTACAGGGCCAGATGGGCTACTCTGGAAGATGCTGGGATTTACCAGAAATTCGCGTTCATAGAGACCAGGGACCAGTATATTGTCTGCCTAGAGTTGTTGAACGCTGTCGGTGGAACCAGAGTACCCATGGACGAAATTACGTTAATGATATTGTGCCTTTCTATTAATTAATATCCCTTTTGAGACAGGCTGAAAGTATTCTTGGCCACAAGGAGGTTAGAAATATGTTCACATCGGACCATTGAACCCTCTCAGCCTCGTTGCAAATGCTAAGCTGTAGGGCTCCTACAGGCTGTAACGCTAGCCCTTTGCCAGAGACCCTATACTTGTAGAAGTATAGCGGGGATTATGAGGCTGATAAGTAAGCCATCTTAATCATGTGCACGTTTGCCAAGAGCGTCGATGCTTGAAAAGTAATAACTCCATATGTGGTTTAATTCCTGAATTCTCCCTAGCAACCTGTTTAGCCAAAGGACCATCAATGGAGACGTGGACTGCCTTTTATGCGGCGAATTAGTGAGCGAGGCTGAGGAAAATGTGGAGCATTCCTGGGCTTAGGCCTACTAATGTTAAATCCTCCGACTGGATCTACAAACAAGACCAGTTTGAAATTCCTAATAGCGTAAATGGTGAGCTCCGACAGACAACCTTAATGGCCCACTGCATTTATCCACCGAGGCTTTCCGTTAGGTTTTAACACGAAAACGCAACTTGGCAAGGGTCAAGATGTGGAAAAGTGTAGAGATGTTTGCTGCTTGAAACGCACCCCTGCCAGATATGGTGCTGGAATCGAATCCTCGAATTCATGTCTGTGCTTACTCGTCTCAGAGCATAAATTAGATGAATCTACAGAAATATCCAGATCACTACTGTCTAGTGTGAAAAGATCGAGCGCCGGGTGAGATATTAAAAGTATTTGGAGGGAAAAGCAACAACCTCCTCGTCAGCGCCTCTTCCATGCACTTAGCCTTCTTGCCTTTCCATATAAAATGAATGCTAGCGTTATAGAAGTGTGGTCAGTCGGCATCAAACTATGACTAAATGTAGGTGAGTGATACGTGCAAGGAATAACTGTTCAACCGTCTATTGGCCGTTTTACTACGCCGGTTGCGACTCCGCATCGGGCAGTCGGCACCGGAAGTCGGCCCCAAGTAATTGAAATCGGTAGTATTATCATCTAATCGATCCTAATCGCAGATAATTGAGGGGCAAGACTTGATATTCCAAGATGTAGAGCTCGGGAAATCCGCATGTTACAGAAAAGGCCCCGAAAAGACGATGTTCCACAGTCGTTGACCAACCAACGGCATAGATATTTGCAGAGTCGAATTTATGCTCGACTTCTCTGCGCGTTATTAGGATCGCCAAAAGCCTCGGGGCTTTGCAGCAAGGCGTCTGGATACCGGCGTACTCGCATTTGAAGCTCGGACTCGATAAGCGAGTCGTCTTCGCCCCGCTTAATGACCTTAATGACTTCTCGAGGAACTTGCCGGGGGGATGATCAACATAAAGCAGAGGGTTTACATAATTCATAGCTCTAACGGAGCATAAGTGAGCGTCTTTTACCCTTCGTCCATATCCCTGCGCAAATCCGAGGCTGTGAGGGCTGACCATTTCAAAGTTAGGCCCACAGGCACACTACTTAAAAGGCTGCCGCCGACTCCTTAATTAATGGCTAATCCAGGCTCACCAAATTTTTCATTCAAGACGTCAAGATTCTCAAATGCTTGTAATCATGGATAACTTGAGAGTTATTTCCAGTACGGCCTGGAAGATTCACCTTTCATATCCTGTTATCGCATTTACTTCTTGGGTAGCCACTCACCTCCATTCCCCCTACTCCTTTGCTTCACAGGACTGATTCCAACATTTTAGATTCTGATTGTATTACTCGGGAGAGCTAGTTACAATGTCTTTTTCCATCCACTGCGCAAGTTCCCGGGTCCAATCACAGCGCGTGCAAGCCGCGCATGGAAAACTCACAAGCTCCTGGCAGGGACTTTGCCCCAGAGCATAAAGCAACTGCATGAGAAATATGGACCCGTTGTCCGTTTTTCTCCAACTCAACTTTCCTTCATCGACTCCCAAGCTTGGAAGGACATATACGGCCACCATGGAGACTACGAAATGACAAAGGACAATAACTTCTACCGACCCATGGGGGACCGCGTGCCTGACAGCATTATCACCGCAGACCGTGCCAGCCACAGTATACTCCGCCGCCAATTGTCACATGGATTTTCTGACCGCTGCATGCGCGAGCAGAATCCCATAATCACGAATTATGTGGATCTACTCATCCGTCGTTTGCGGGAGCACTCAAACGATGGCGAACAGCCGGTCGACATGACTGCCTGGTTCAACTATACGACTTTCGATATCATTGGTAATCTTGGCTTCGGCTCGGACTTTGGATGCCTCGAGAGATCGTATTACCATCCATCTGTTGACGCAATCGCGAACAATCTCAAAGACAACTTTCTCCTGCAGCTCCTCATTCAAGGACTTCCTGGCTTTGTCCTGTATCTCGCTAGCCAACTTGGCATGTTCAAGGGGCGAGACCAGCACATTTCGTATTCCAGGAAGAAGATTGACGATCGTTTGGCTTTGGACCACGAGAGACCCGATTTCATCGAGGGTCTTCTCAAGAAGAAAGACCAGATTGTGAGCCTCAGTCCTTTACATACCGTCACAACACTGTGCTGACAAGACATCATCAGACACGAGATGAAGTGGAGATGACTGCTTCAGTGCTACTAGTTGCTGGCTCCGAAACAACAGCCACTCTTATGAGCGGCGCCTTGTTCTTGATTGGGTCACATCGCCCTGTCTTGGAAGCGCTGACCCGCGAGGTCCGAACTACATTCAAGGACGAATCGGAGATTACTCTCAACTCCGTTCAAAGCTTGAGATACATGCTAGCGTGTCTTAATGAGTCGCTTCGAATGTATCCTCCTGTTCCTGTTGGTCTGCCAAGAATTGTGCCTAAGGGAGGGCATGAAATTGCTGGATACTGGGTTCCCCAGGATGTGAGTCTCACCACCAGTCCCTTTCAGAAATTAGTCGAATGCTGACTTTGAAGACATCGGTCGCTGTCTGGCAACTTGCGGCCAACTACAGCAAGAGAAATTTTGCCGATGCCGAAAACTTCCACCCTGACCGATACATGGGTTCCGAAAAGTTCGCTACCGACGACCTCAGCGCTTCGCAGCCATTTAGCATCGGGCCTCGCAACTGCGTCGGCCAGAAGTAAGTGCCTGTAACAACTTGTCTCACACCTGTGGTTGCTAATAGGCTACCTCAAGCATGGCATATGCCGAGATGCGCCTTATTATTGCTCGAATCTTGTTCAGTTTTGACGTTGAACTCGCCCCGGGTGCGGAAGATTGGATTAAGCGCCAGCAAATCTTTACATTGTGGCAAAAACCGCAACTTCCTGTTCTGCTCAAGCCGGTTGTCCAATAGTTCTTGACTACAAGAGCGGATTATTATCTAGATGCACATTATACGAGTATAGAATAGTACATGCGGAGACTGGGAAAGAAAATAGCTTTGCTAGCTGCTCTGCAGAGGATAGAGAGCTTTTGGCGTCCAAATAGCTGGCTCAGTATTTGGTTTAGTCGAGGCAGGAAAGAAATTCTGAGCTCAGCCTCTTCATAAAAGTTGAAAAGACTCTATTGAACGAATGAATCCAAAATCGTTTCTTTGATTGATTAACTGAGAATGTGGAATAGTATTTGTATGTGAATTATCGGTACTCAGTAGAAGGATTTCGTGGTACATGAGACTGCGACCTAAGCAACCGAGCATACAGAAGATCATTCAGGCCTCATAAAAGTTACAACATTATCTGATGGACACTGAGGCGTCGACAATTGCAAGAAGAAACAACGACCCGAGATTGAACAACACTACGTGAATCACAACCTGATGTTTTGTGAACAAGGAGAAATGTCACCCCCCCTAACGCTGGCGACTAACACTCATTTTATTCACCAGGCAGAGTGATGCTTGGCGATCAGCGTCAGTCCCTCGCAAATGTCGCTAGCAGCCATAAGCACATCAGTGACCCTGAATAGAACAATTAAGATCATTTGATTGAACCCGAAAACAGTTAATTAAGTAGGTAGAAAAGCGCAATTGCCAACACCGCCGTATCAGCGTCACAACTCTCCTGCAACTGTAAAAAATGCCTGAATTTCGAAAATGGCCCAAGAAGCCGAACGCACCGAATACACGCAGCAAGAACAGATTAACCTAAGCATTGTTCCATTTATCAGAACAAGAACAAGAGGGACGTTTCCATGAGCCGATGCAGCAAGCACCCGAAAAAAATGTCAAGCGCCTGGTTTGGTCAATGCCATCATGGTCCAAGACGAATTTGTCCAGGATTTGATAATTCATAGCATTCGTACCTTATGCAAGCCTTGAATGTTTGCACTGTCCCTTTTTAAGGTTCCCATTTCCCACCCATAAGGTTAGCTACCTCAGGCAGGGCTCTCAGTCGTGGGTACCTTGGTAGTTGGGAAATCTTAAAAACGAGGATGATACAACAGCCCTCGCCCACTCGCCCCAAACCTGAACATTTCCTTCACTCACACACAACAAATTGTCTGCTCCTGAAGCATCGGTGAATGACTCCTTGACTGGGCACATCTTCGCATCATCAATATAAAGATTCTTTTTTTTTTCTTTTTCATTTCCGCTGAGATGGATATCCTCCAAGCGTGTGAAGATCTGGCCCACAACGTCACCTCTTTCGATTCCTTCGAATACTCCGAAGACAACATCCCGAAGGATCAAATCCAGCGCTGGCAGGATCTCTTCAGTCTCACAGCAGAAGAGGCCGCCAAGGAGCTCCATGACTGGAGGGCCGATTTTGGACGCGCCTCCATTCCCTTCTTGGTATGGCAGGAAATCAGCCAGCAGAAGAAGAGTCTTGGATTCGATAAGGAATCGTACGAATACAGTTTGTCTCCTCGATGGCTTTCCCGCCATACCAAGGTAGCCGAGACAAATTTCTCCTTCTCTTACTCTTCTTCTACCAATACTCAAGCCGAGATCACATACCTTGTGAAGCTCGAAGGTGACATCCCTGACGCCGCCACCCTTCAGCAACTTGCAGGACTTCCAACGCCTCCAGAAGTCAAGACTGGGGATGGAGAAACAATAGAGCTGTTCGGCGTCATAGACGGACAGGGAAAGGTCCGCCTGCTTGCAAACTTACCAAGGGGCCGCCCGGTAACCATAATTCCTGTTTCGATGGCCCGCAAGGATCTATCCTGGGACTCAGCGTATCCGACCTTGGGACTCGAGACAACCCTCCCTCAAAATAGGGCACACTCTCTTCCAGCTCCCAGTAATCAGAAATTACGCCCACCCAGCGGCCTTTTCCCTGTGTGGTACTTCTTCTACGGCACCTTGGCAGATGAGGAGCGTCTGGGCCGCCTTTTGGGCCCTGATCATCCCATCTCGCTCCCGCCAGCATGGATTACAGGTGGGCGCCTTGAAACATGGGCCGGAAAATACAAGGCTCTCATGGATGATTTTTGTGGAGGACGGGTTGATGGGCACGCGTTCTTGGTACAAGATCAACAGGCAGAAGATGCCCTCCGCTACTACGAGACAGGTGTGTATGAGGTAGTGCGATGCGAAATTCATCTAGAGGATCCTGTTGAAGGAGCCAACATGGTTAAAGGCTTGACCTTTCGATATATAGGCGGCAAGGCTGATCAGGAGCGATTATCGCATTAGTTGTGGTGCTGAGTTGGAGCCAGCAGTAGAGGGACATGATGCAGTAATATGAGGCCGAAATCATGTTTATTCAGTGTTATTCCGACACCGTGAAATATCGCTGTGGCATAAGTGGTCCTAAAATTTGATCGATCCGGCAGCATGCAAGCAAGTTGGGCGTGGTGAGATGTTGCATTCTGTTTAGACAAATCGATGCCCAGAAGGCTTCGAATGAAAGAATTCCAGGCACTAATTTTGTGATTGTGTGACTGCATAGTGCAAAGAAATCCCCCCTCGTCGTGGGCCCCTAAAGACCGTGGATTTTAGAGTTGGTGGTTGCGTCGGCCCAGCGACGACGGAGTAAACAATAACGCGTCTGGCAAAAGTTTAAACGATTGACCAAAGCCCGTTATGATTTGTTTAGGTTTTTGTCGCCTTTTCGATCGCGTCTGATGAATCTGCCGGTTGCTCATTCGACGAATTCTCTGACAAATATGGCGTCACCCCTTGACTCTCCCTCGAAACGACCCCGTGCTGCCTCGAATAATTTGCCATCCCCCACGCGTCTACGGCGTAGATTGACATCTGCGCGTTGGAATTCGCGGTCGCTTCCCTCCCCCTCGGCTTTGGAAGTGACAGATACAAAATTTCCGCACTTCAAGTTTGGGTTGGAGTTTGAGCTTCAACTCCGCCCACTTCACGATGAAACCCTTCCAAGTCCGGACGAAAGCCCCCGTGTTTTCCGAGACTACAATTTGCGCCTACTACAAATGGTAGCAGACTGTCTATCCAAGGCAGAGTTCTCGGCAAAGGCCCAGCGCCTGTCCGATGATGCGGAGATCGACTACAACACATAGAACGTGGTTTTGGACGCCTCGCTATCCAAAGATCATTTGGAAGATGGTTACTGTAAGCTGCTGGCAGAAGAGAGTTGCAAAAAGGGCTGGAAACTGAACTGTTATCTTCCTAGATCCTGTCGAGATTATTACTCCCATCCTCTCCAGCTCGTTAGCATGGAGCAGTGTTATAGACGCATTCTGGCGTGCCCTGGCCGGAAGTTTCGGTGTCCGTCTAGACACTACATGCAGTACCCACATTCATCTCTCTTGGGACAGCGGTAGTCATACTCTAGACGAACTGCGTCGTCTGGCCAAAGCCGTGGTCTTTTGGGAACCCGCCACTGCACGCTGCTGTCCACCCTCGCGGCAAGAAAAGGTTACAGCCTTCTGTCAAAGTAACCTTCAATCCCCTCTCCTAGCCTCTATATTTCGGAAGCATGGGCCTATCCGCGGGCTTCCTGTCGCGTTTAGCCGCATTGACGAATCTGATCGTGATAAAGTCATTGATCTAGTTTCCCCAAACAAGTTCTTTGCTTGGAATCTGAAGCCGGCCGGATCCAAAGGCTCTGGGTCGATTGAATTCCGCCGCCCCCCCGGTTTCGCTTCTTCCAAGAAGACCAAGCATTGGATTGCTTTTACAGCGACATTCGCACAATTGGCCCTTCGAGGTCTTGTTGAGAAGATGGTCCTGGAGATGAATGCGACGGAGAATGATTGGGATGGAATTCGCCATCCCGATTTCGTTGAGGAGATGGAACGCTGCGCCAGGGAGATTGGGCTTTATGCCCTGCTGGATCCTCGTATGTTGCAAGTTGACGATACTAAGAAGCTTCACATTAGCAACATGGGGAAAGATGGAAGAAATTGGCTCCGCAGCCTAGATATGGGTTACAAGGCGTAATTACTTGCCTGCTCGGTGTCTACAAATTCCTGTATGAATACTCAAAGGTGTTCTAATGCACATTTCCCCCAATTTCTCGTAGTAATAATACGATATGGGTTACAAGTATGTTACAATGCTTTACTTGTGTCTCAGAGGTCTAAAAGCAAAATCGATATTTCGCACGATTGGGATAAAAAGCCGGGCCTTGAGTAAGCGGTAGACCTTTTGACGTCTTATTTTTAGCCTCCAGAAAATAGCCCTATCAGTATCATCTACTAGCCTACCACTATTTGGAAGACGTAATTTCTCGCGATATGTGTTTGTGCGGCAATCAACTGTGGTTGATTTCGTGGCCTACACTTTGCTCGACAGAGGATCTCTTGCATTCTTTCCTAGACTCTCGCAATGGAGGAACAAATTGGAGTAGAGCAGCTATTAAACTGCCCTGCATTCTTGCACAGTATCCCGTGTCAGTCCAAACGTCTATATTCGTAATCAATTTTTGTGCCTAAAATGACACGGTGTCTTTTATACTGCATTGTGCATATTACGTGATTCTGACCAGCTTCAAGTAAGAACTCGCTTTGAGTTATTGATTGTTCAAGTTTTTTCCAGTCGAAACCGCAGAACAAATGTCAAGTCATTTGCGATTTCGTTCAAACAGTAGATATGGAGGACAAAAGCTATTTGGAAATTTCACCATATAAATTCATCGAACCTAGAAAAGATCGGCTCTACGATTGCTACCTCAACGGGAAGTGTCACACTTGGCATGTGTGTCGAACCTGCGACTTTGGTATATGCGATATATGCTTCAGCAAGCGACACGCCCGAAATCCCGGCCACCTGCTCGAACCTGTATCACACACACACCCTGAAGTACGGCCAACATCTACGATCAGTGTATCACAAGATTCCATTCCAGACAATGAATCAGCCGATACTTGTCAGGATGACGGGAGGGTCGGAAGTAGACTACGGTAAAAGTTACAAGCAGTACTCAATTTTTTCTCCAAGCCTCGAGAGGCTTTTCCGGCATCTTCGAATGAAAGAGAACTCTACACACTCTGTGATGGCAGTCAGAAGCATGATAGGGAAGGCGGCAATCATTCGATTAACAACTTCTCGGGTTCAGGCCGCCATGATGATGAAACCACACAAGACAAGTTAGTCAACAATAGCAGCGAGTACAGGAGAGAGAAACAACCTTGTTGCTTCACTTGCTTCAATTACACGCCCGATCACATTGAAGTTAAACGAAACATAGCCAGCGTGGATGATGATGAGTCCATCGTGGATGAATGGACCAAGGTTCAGTGGAAAGTGAACGAATGGTCTCCAGCTCGGGCACTGCGAAGTTCCAATTTCAGAGACTCGGCGGTCAAAGGCTGTGAACTATGTTCCACTGTTACTCGTGGGGTGCGAAAAGTCTTCCCGGATCTCTACTATGATAACTGCGAAGTGCTTTTGACAATTTTTAGTCATATGCTTACAATTTATCATCGCATAAACTCAGACGCAGTACTGAGTCTTTGGTTAAGTGCTGATAGTAGAAATAGTTCTATTAGCGGCTTTTCGAAAATGGGATACCTGCGAAACCCCGTGAAGATGCCTGGGATCTCTTAAACACTAATTTAATATGTCTTTTATACCAAATGAATTGATCTTCTCCCTCCAGGCGCGAGGAATCATTGAGTTCTTCCTGTCCTACCACAGTTGAAAACTGCCTCGAAGTATTTTGAGATATGGAGCATTCCTCTCCTAGAACGCATATTGCCTCATCCTCCCTGATTGTATCACTGCTTCAATGTTCCTGCTTTTCCTTTTCCCAGCCTCAATATCTTGCATCGAGGTTAACTCGCCCTGCCCTGCTCGACTCGTCAGCTCTTCAAGCCAAAATCGATAAATTCGTAGGCAATATATGTTGCCTTGAAAGGGAAATGCCAGAGGACTGCTTACCTGACTGCACACTCGTCTTCCCTTTGTTTGTTCCTGGCGGCGAAGCGCACGAAACTGCCCAGATCGAAACCATCCGATGTAGACTGGGTCTGATCTTAGAGTGGCGCAAGTTTCAAAACATCAAAATCTGCCTTGAAGTGCTGGATGGGCTGTGGAGATTACAGGCCGGGAATTTGCGGAATCTTGGTCCGGGCGGAGAGGGCCGAGGACGGAAGTTGGCCTGCACATGAGCATTAATCACTCGTAGATCTGTGCCACAATTCTCTTGCAGATTTTGTGGGCTGGATGGGATTAGTTGGAAGACCGACAAAAGCGCGATGGTCGTCCGACGGTTCGACAATTATCCTCTTGTGCCACCGCCATTGTCGCCCGTCTCCTAGTTTAGTGCGGTTTGCATTGTCGTATCACACTCCCGCCATTAACGGCGGGCTCACATTTAGTGTGTGATCTTTAGCTTCATATCACACTGCCGCCATTAACACCCTACAAATCGTCTAGGCGCGCCGCCACGTCTAGCAGGATGCATAGAGCAAACCTCGAAGAACATCCGCTCACTCCTATATACCAGAGTACCAATTTATACTGGACCGGAGTAAGATAATGAAAGTACCCTACAATAATCCCTTCGACCAAGCCTCCTTTTGCAAAAGCATTCACCGATTTGCCAAGTACAATAGGCACGCATTGTTTTTAAATATTTTTGAACTTTTGAAATGTCATCTGTAGCAACCTCTTTATCAGGTCACAGTCCTGTGACGGAGGAACTTTGCGATCAAGCAGCAGTGCCCTATCGAGGTCCTCGCCTTCCCACTGTCTCTGAAGATCTTGCCGTCCCTGGCATCTTCGACATTAAATGTGATGAGCTGCTTTGGGTTCCTCAAGCCCGACGTTTGGTTTCGACCGCTCCTTTTTTGCGTCTCAGGCGGCTACTTTGTCAATACCTTCCGCGTTCGTCGATCTGGCCAACTTTCTCGGCACCGTCAGGCGGGTGCCGTGCACGATACTGTTGCACGATACAGTTCTCAAAGACCGCTGACATTACCTCAAACACCCCTGGTGAGTTACTGAAGGCGGTGACGTTTTTGAACCGCCGGGCAACATTCACACAATTGAAGTTCCTGGCGACGTTAAGGAGATGGTCACGATGTTTCATGTGACTGGAGCAAACATTTATGTCGACCCATATGAAGTACCTGTTGGGGTTGAAGAAATATTCAGTAAATTAAATAACGCCAGGAAGCGTTACGAGAAGGTTGAACTTGGCGCATGTTTTGCGGATCAGTGCGTACGATGAGAAGTTAGAGCTTACCAATGAACGTGTTACCTCAAGAATGACTACAAAGATATTAAGCTCAAAAGCATGAAACTCGTGTTAGTTATGCCTTAAACCATTTCCGACTTAACTATTATGCAGTATGATTCCTCAAAACTTGCCTCCCGAAGAACCGAATGGAAAGATGAAGAAGAGAAAAGGACCAAAGGCTTGGAATATGAGAGAGAACTCAACTCAACATAAAATTGAATGACAAACTATTTGATATTACTCCCTATGAATCAGGGGATCTTTCGTTATCCATAAACTTTCGAAAGACAATCCGTGAGCTCTGTCAAGCTCGCACTAAAGCAACACATCGAAGATCGCATTTTAAACCAAAACACCAACGTTAATCCAGGCATCTTGAATGGCTTCCTTGACAGACTCATCAAACTCGGAAGCCGCAATATCGACTGTGATATTGGCGAAGGTCTCAAAATCGCACTCCCGTGAGATTCTGCCTGAGGTCATTGTTTTATACCATACCCTGCCGGCTTTGTCCCAGGAATTGCCTCCAAGACTTTTTGCCGCGAGATAGAAGGCGTGATTAGGGATTCCAGAATTGATGTGGACCCCCCTCATATCGCTTTCTCCTTTATAGAAATGATCCATATGCTTCGGCTGTTTGTCAGTCTTAAATACAGGGTCGTCGACGTATGCTTTGCCGGCTTTCAAGGTCCGAAGTGCAGAACCTGTGAAGGATACCGGGAACAAGGTCTGCCCAAGATTCCAATCCGCATCGTCTGCAGTTTGATTCATGTGCCATTGCTCAACCATGCACCCAAAAACATCTGCGCAGGATTCGTTCAAGGCTCCAGACTGCCCATAGTAGTGAAGTGGTGATGTGTGCTGGACGAAGCCGTGACTTAGTTCATGGGCGATAACATCAAGAGAATCGGTCAAGTAGTCAAAGGAGATATGATCGCCATCACCAAAGACCATCTGGTTCCTTTCGCCGTCCCAAAAGGCGTTGTTATAACCTTTGGATTGTGGGTCCTCCTTGTAGTGAACGGAACCAATAAGGGCTCCTCCTTTGCCATCAATCGAGTTGCGACCAAAGATTTTGGAGAAAAAGTCGTAGGTTATCTTGAATCCATCGTAGCAGTTGTTGATTTGTCGGTCTCGGACCCGGCCTTCCCCCTCTGACCTTGCAAGTGTTCCAGGGCGCTTTGCTGTCTCCCTGCAGTCATAGATCATTCGTTGTAGAGAAAACGCAACACCGTCATCTGCGGCCACTGCTTGGTGTTCTTGAAAGTCGCTTCCCTATGGATTCATCTAAGTTCAGCGCTCTGCCTACGTAAGCAGAGAATGAAAGCTTACTTGAGACGCAGAAGATGTGCTGTCGCGCTGCTCGGCATACGAAAGTATGTTTCTCAACGTGGCTCTGCACGCTGTCTTAGACTCCTCTGGAACGAAGTCGCTGGCAACTATTTCTTCAAGGATGTATGGTGGCACAAAGCCACAGACTGGGTTCTGGACCTTATCCATCGGGGAATATTGAGATTTGAAGACAAAAGTCACGGCGGCGATAAAATCATTCTTTGTATCTGGTGGTTTAGGCAGTCGAAGAGGGGAGGAAGCAATTACTATTTAATGATTGAAGCTTTCTACAGACATTCTTCTTTATACTATTCTGATTGAAGTACGTCTAGACCGCGGTCCTCCCAAGTGGCTTGAGCGACGGGGATGGAGCTAGGTGCGGCTGAGTATGCGGCTGAGCCTGGGAAGTTGGAGATGGCACTGCTTCGTCGGTATGAATGTAGAAGAGCTACGTTCGTTATTAGTCGTAGCCTCGTTCACATTTTACATTCCTGAGAATTTTTCTTTGAAGAAAAGGGGAGATATCATGCAGTCAAGTAAGAGAAGTACCATCTAACATAGTTTGAAGCCTAAGCTTAATAGTTGCAATAAAGTTTTTGGCTTGAGCATATTCGCGTAGCTAGGCTAATAACTTCTCCTGAATTCCTAGAGCAAAGCTTAAGATATCTCCAGATTGATGCTTATATTGGTCGAGGCCTTATTTGGAATCGTAATTAGACTTTCATTTCACAACACATGATCCCACTATCCAGGTAATGTACGCCAGCCAAGAAAATTAGGGTTCCAATCATAATTATAACGTTCAGTCACATATATGACAAGGAAAAGATATCGCGCACTCTCTTTTCTAGGTATGTAAACTTCGTTTCATCCCAATATAGAGTAGAACGATTACCTCACCTCACTTCAATCCATACCTGCACATTTACTATAGGTCTATGTATAAATTTGATTTCACCGCCTCAATCTACAGCACCACGGCCAAAAAAAGCTACACTTTCAGCCTTTTTGTACATTTGCTTAACTTGAAAGTTTCATTTTGACTCTAACCATTGCTCTTGCAACCACGAGCTGCTTAGTTCACCCGCAGTGAACAGATTGAATTATCAAGAGTCATTGAGAGACGTTTCAAACAGTGATATTCTCTCGAAAGCGCGTCAAGATCCTGACAGTTATGCCATCGAGATCACCGCAGGTCTCCAACGGTCATACGTGGCTGCAGCCATTTCATCTCTGTGGATTCAAATTGCGCAATTTGGCCCTATCATCATCGAACGTAGAAAGGAACAAATTGGAGGGTCGATTACACACAGCGTGATTATTCGCTTGATGTGCTTTTTGATCTAGACTGGGGGCGGACCGCTCTGGAAGAAAATACTGGGTGTAAAAGTTCAAATCTGATATGAGTCAAGGATTCGGGTCTTTTGTTTTGTGGTCGATGTGGTTCTGAATGAGACTTGGTCAAACATACCCTGTTGATTGAGGGGATGGATCCAGACAAGATACCCGATACTGCTGAGATTGACAAGCTCTTCAAAGAGACTGTGAAGGATATTACGGTAACCACTGAGGCGAGTGCCACCGTTGGCGAGGCTACATTTATGTCATCCTTGTTTACAACCAACGCACTTCTATCTCGCATTGGGGCAGCAATGTCAGTGTGCCGCAGGTCTGGAGTTCGTGCTTGCTTGAGACTAGGCCACTTCTTGGTGAAATGTTGTGGTGTCTTTGGACTGATTCCTGCTTAGCTTTTCTATGTCGAAAATGGTGCTTTTTGTAGCCGTATTATTTCTGCGTGCGTTGTCTGCGTGACTCTGTAGACATGGTCGACATGGGGAATTTTCTTCAGGTTGAGGACAAAGGTTAAGACATTCATGAGAGTACTTCCAACGGCTTGCGGGCAGGGAGTGGTCTCTGATGAAGGTCCCTGCACATTGAAGATATTGGCCAAGTTGGGTGGCGTGCTCCCAGTGATTGGCTGCCTAGCCCTGAGTCGCGGGCCATGGCGTTACAATTGTGTCAGGACGCAACGAGAAGTACGACTGACGAATGAGGCTGGAATTAAAATTTTGGTTGTCGCTGGTGTGGGAATTTTTGTTTTGGTTGCAGTGGCTGGAGCGAGGCTCAGATCGGAAGACAGCTGAAGCCACTTGTCTCCTCGAGTGTAGCAAGGGGCCAAATTTGTACCAGACAAGTATCTGGTTTAATTAAAGCTGGCTAAAATCAAATGACATCGACTAGCTAGCTACGAGAATTGGATCAAAGTAGACGTAACAGCACTTATCTTCTTTATAAAGAGCTACAATTGATCCCAGACAACCACCAATAAATTGATTTTCACGACTATTCTTCCTATTCTAGACAACTATATTGCATGGTTGTGTAGCTGCAGGGTAGGTTCATAGTCCAACGACTGGCCCCGTCTCTACGTCGTGGGGCGTCGGAATTTGGATCCCGAGTCACGGAATCTAAACCGTAAGATCTGATTGCCGGCTGAGCGACTCCCCACGGGGTCATGCCTGGCGGATGTTTGCGGGGATTTCGTAGTCCCTGGCTGATCCTTGATCGCCTGCGAGCAGACTTTGACTTGGAACTCTACAGCGCGAACTGGATTCTACCCTCATATGGGATTTGTCTAGTCCAAGACATCCTGTGACTATCGACCGCGGCATGACTGAGCTTGGAATCCCGAATCCAATGGAGACCCTGCCTTGGGGCCTGCACCAGGGTCGACTGCGGCAACCCGCCGCAGAGCCGCCACGATCAGAGCAGCGACGCAAACGCATTCGACCTGGCCCAAATAATCGATGTCGTGCTGCGCGGGCATGTCGAAGATGCAATCAGAAACGAGTCAAATGCGATGCTATTGAGCGTGGCACGCCTTGCTCGCAATGCGTCGATAGAGGCGAATTTGAGTGCACCCTCATCAAATCCCGACGCGGCACCTACTCTCGTAAAGTCTTACAAGACCAGAAGGAAGCTCGCGGTGACCAAAGTAACACCGGGGAAGGAAACGACGATGGGGCTGACGCGGCACATAATGTTCACGAATCAAGTGGCTTTCCAACGTCGTTCCAGCTGCAACATCAGGACAGGACTACAGATCCCACCGAACGAGTTGTGCCAATCTTGCCTGACCATACTGGCTCAACGAGTTCCCAAACACAGATGGCTCAGTCCGACGACACACCATCGTGGGAGCCGGACACGTCGCCCAGTGCTATAACCGATCACAGCGACGTTTCGCAGCACCGCGAGATAAGCTGGTCAGAGCTATTCTCGCATCTACTGGAGGATCGAGACAAAGCTTCGAGCGTGGTGGACAAAGACTCGATTACGTATCTAGGGGAGTCATTCCCTCTAGCGCTCGTGCTTAAGGACCTTGCTGGATCTCGAGGCCGGCGCTGGAGGAGACTACATCATCCAGGACCACAATGTTCCACCAATAATAAACCCTCGGATGCCTCGGCGGACGGTCCGAATACAAGACACCCACAACATATGCAACCAGCAGACATAACTTTTTTGTCAGTCAGAAAGGCATTCGTGGTGCCAGACCGAGATGTGACAGATGCTTTCGTACGGGTTTTCATCGACAGATTCTACCCACTCTACCCCATAGTCAACATACACGAGTTTACGCAACAGCACAAAGCAGACAGACTTCCCTGGATGCTTCTCCATGCAGTTTGTCTCGTTGCTGCAACGTATGGGCCCATGCATCTCATCTACAAAGCCGGGTTCGAGAGCCGACGCGAGGCTCGATGGGCTTTTTATTCACGGGCGAAAGCACTGTTCGACATTGGATATGAAGAGAACAAGATTGTAGCCCTTCAGGTCACAATTCTGATGACCTTTTGGGGCGGCGAACCTAATATGTATTGGAACTTTTACTCATGGATCAGTACAGGCGTGACTTTGGCCGAGACAATGGGTTGTCATCGTTCCATGACAGGTACCAACATCCGTCTGTCGGACCAGAGTCTGCTGAAGCGCCTGTGGTGGGCATTGGTTATAAGGGACACATCCTGTGCAACTCTAGTTGGTCGTCCCTTCAGGATCAACCTCGATCATTGTGACACCAGTCTCCTCACAATGCCAGACGACTTCGAGTGCGAGGCTCCGGCTGTGTCAAGCCTTTACCAGATCGAAGCTAGCAAATTGTCCTTGATACTCCGAGATATTACCAAGGCGCGGTTCTCCCCGAGGAGCGGTTCCTCGTATTCCCCGATGATAATGCAACAACATCTCGTCGATTGGCGGCACCAACTCCCAGCAGAACTATCATGGTCGGATGCCATCACACGACACTCCAATATTTTTGCCTCTTGTCTCGCCGTCACTTACAATCACCATGTGATTCTCTCCCATATGGGTTGCCCTGCAGATCTCACACAGACAGGCCCTTCCTCCGAAGAACTGGCCATTTTCGGCGCCCAGCAGATCGCCTCCATAACGTGTGGGGTAATAACTAGGTCCGAGATTCTCGCCGCACCACATGAATTCCTCCATGCAATTTTCATCGCTGCAGTTGTCTTCTACAAACAGACAAAGTCTTCAGAGTCTATGGTATCACAGCTGGGAATGGCTGGCCTGACAAACTGTCAGATGGTGTTATATGAGACAAATCATTTTTGGGATCCCAGTCCCTGGATACGACATATTCTCGAAAAGATAATAAATGCCAAGGCGACCGCCTCGGGCCCATCGTCTCCAACTCTTGCTGCAGTTGAAAACTCCAAGAGAATAGGAGATAGGAACTTGAACATACTCGAGGTCGACGAAGACCTTTCTCTTCCCTTGCTTGAGACATTGGCGGCACCTGAAGAGTTCGATTTGTGGCAAAATTATCCTGTTCTAGGTAACTTATTCGACATGCCAACGGGAGTCTGTGAATTGGTGGCCAAGCCATCGGCTTTGCCTGACCGCCAAGGCGGCATTTCGTGAATGGTCGGGCTATCAGATAAGATCCCGAGCTGGTCTGTAAAAGGGCAACGTGCGGAATCATGAAACGTAAAGATAGCAAGGTAAGGTAGCAAAGTATCTGTCGTGCTCGCTCAAAGAGCCTCATTCTCTGTGTGAGTATGTTAAAATATCTGCTCAGCTTGATAGGATCGGGGAATCTCCACTCCCATTCTAGGGAGGAAGAAGATCTTCAGCAAGGCTGAGTGCGGCCGTGATCCCGGGGTGAGGTCAATGGGACGACCTTCAAACGCCTGAGAACGTTAGTGTTGCAGGATCATTAGATGCAGAGCCGCCAATCACCACATAAGTTACCAAAAAGCAGTATCCGAGCTGGCTCTAAGACGTGGCAGTCTGTATTCTAAATCTCCGCTATTCCTAGAGATTCGGAACTGTATTTCGACCCGAAGGAAATCTTTCAAAACCCTGTGTATTTGCCGTGCTCTCTTTTTATTGTGCTGAATCCGCTCCAACGCAGAAATAACACCACGAAAATTGTGCTTGTTGATAAATCAATGTGTTTCATTTCATATCAAGCCATCCTCGATCGGTCGGTGTAGACATTGTTTCAGTGGCATTGCTTATCGAAATATACAACTGTCATCGTTTCTAGACCCTGGGCTCGGTTCTGATTTCAAGCCTCAAAGCAACCTGTTGCACTATGCATTATCCAGAGGCCGAAACGACTCAATACTTTTATTCGAAATCCTGCTCTGGTTCAGATCGTGTGTGTCCTGCAGCCTACGGCAATATTCTCCCGTGCTTGCTACGGGTAACATCGTGGTTGGTGAGTTGTTTCCAGAACCGTCCAAACAATATAAAAATAGAAAGTTTGCAACCTTTCACAAGTGAAGTATTTCTGCAGCATATCGAGATATCATGGAGTAATTACCTAGTTACGCAATGCAACATCGCTTTGTGATAAAAGGGACCGAATGGCACTAAGAGACTTGCGCTTATGGCTTCGTTTGCTATGTACCAACTATGTTACCGGAATATACCATCTGCCACTGCTGCTAGGGCACCAAGCAACTGTGCCACTCGCTTATATGTCATTCATCAGGGAAGCCCCCGAAGCTTCAAGCCTACCTGCCCCGTTGCTAAGAAGTGCGCGCTCATAGTTATGCAGTAGTCTAAGGCACCGAAGGTATCCTAGTCCTGCTAATCCGTGCTGAACTCTTTGTGACTGTGAAATGTGAGGAGGGTGCCACGTAACGCATTTTATTCAAACAGCCAACTGGGAATGCTGTAGACTGTGTCCGTTTTGCAGGCTTGGCCTATGAGGCCTCTGGACAATTGCTGGGCCGGGTGTATGCTACGTAAATGGCCTTCTTAACTGTATCGTGTGTGCGTAGACCTATGTTGATCGCACCAGCGCTATATATGTCCTGGTCGACAAGGACCGTTCACCCAGTCTCCCTAAGGCAGTCTCCCTTACGCCTTAGCATGAAACGATGATGGTTTCTACAGAAATCACCATTTCAGTGGAACAAATTGTTAAATTGAATTTCCTGGTGTCTTTCCCTATTGAGTGTCACATTCATTTTATCCTCTGCCACAGAGCGTTTTATCATATTTTGGCATGGACTTGATTTTTCCCTCAAATGCCCAACCTACAACCTCGTTGGTATTAAGCGGTGCTGACCACGCATCGCATCAGCCCTTTGTATCATTGTTCTCGAAATGGCTGGCTTGACCCTGGTCTACTCCTTGGATCTTCGCTTCCACTATTGCCTGCGTCTCCATCCGGGCTAACTCTGTAGCTTCCTTCCAAGTCATCTTCTTGCCAGCCTCATACTTGATCTGGAACAGCCGGTCGACCTGCTCAAGTGACAGTCTTGCAGTCTCCACGTAGAAGCCCCAGGCGATGGGGACAAAGAGGAAGTTCAACATCCCATACATCAAATAGTATCTCCATCCAATTGTATCGATTGCTGTAGGTGTTATCACTACCACCAAGTAGACGCATGTCCAATTGACAGCAGTCGCAATTGATGTGCCTGTATTACGCATGCGCTGGGCATTTATTTCGGCCGGATACATGAATGGGATCGAAAGTAAGGACATGCCGTAGAAGACGTAGTAGAGAAAGATGAAAACCACAGCCAGGATAGACATGGATTTGTTCTCGTTTTTCTCGCCACTGTAGCGCAGTCCAATGGCAACTATTGTAAAGCAGACGCCGCTGCAGGCGACGCCCCATATCATAAGGCGGCGACGACCGATTCGGTCGATCAGCAGAGCAGCCATGGCGCCCCAAAACATGAGCTGCATAGAGTCCACGGCTGAAAGGATCAATGCCAACCGTTCCGACATACCGAAAGACCGCACGAGCACAACGGGCAAGTAGTAAGCGATAACGTTAACGCCTCCAATCTGCTGGAATACAGACGTGCCAGCGCCCAGGAGAATTCGACGAAGTGTCTGTTGCTCGCCATTGTGAAATATCTCTCGTAATGTTACAGAATCCTGCACAGCTGCCTCATGGTGTACAGACGCGACAAGGAGGCCAATCTCTTCGACAATGGCCGTATCGTTCTCGGGCTTTGCTGCGAGGCGTGCCAAGATAGACTGCGCCTCCTCGGTGCGGTCCCGCATGACAAGCCAGCGTGGAGATTCTGGAGCGATGCAGACTAGACTCATCGTGACGATAGCGAAGAAGCATTGAAAAGCAAGCGGGAAACGCCATGACACGTCGTTGTCAGGAATATAGGTAAAGCCGACATTCATCCAGTTGGTGAGGGCTATTCCGAAAATATTGGTCACCATTTGGAGCACAATCAGCTTGCCGCGATGCTCCGGCTTGGCCGTTTCTGACTGCCAAACTGGGATAGCAATCGTATTCATGCCGTTGCCGATGCCGGCCACAACACGGCCGACAATCATGGGGGCCAGAGAGTATGAAGCTGCCTGCATTATACCACCGACAATGAGAATGAAGCAGCCCCAGAGGATACACCGGCGCCGACCGAGTTTGTCTCCCATGAACATAGATAACAGGGTACCCATAATGCAACCAATATCGTAGGTAGCCACAATCTGGCCCTGAATGGTTGAGCTTGGGTAGCCAAATGTTTTCAGAAATGCCCTGTTGCTGAGGAGGCCGCCAAACACGCCTTGGTCGTACCCAAAGAGCATGAAGCCACTACCACATGCTGCTGTGATACGATAGCGAAGGGCATTGCCCTCATTTTTGAGGAGCCAAGGCATGACTTGGTGAAGGTAAAAAATTTGATGAAATTGGGCGGAAAGTCAGACGCCGAACATCACTGCAGATGGGAAAGACGAAGATAAAAGCCCTGGCCAGCTTCTTATAGACAGTTTCAAGCATACAATCTCGACAAAATAATGACATTCATACGAGGGCTAGTCGAACTAAGGCTTCCCAAGCCCCTAACCCGCTACCACGAAGCCCCCACGGGGCCCCATGTGGAGAACCCTGCGAAGCAACACTGCCTCATGTTGGCAGTGCCGATTGTGCATTGGGCTTTTCAGGGCCTCGGCCAAATGTTTGGAGATTGCTCAGTCAACGAGGGGGGGTGCCGGGGGGGTCCTCCTCCCAACTATCAGTCCGGATAGAGATATAGCCGTTGACGATCAGTTGACATGCAGTAGCGGAAATCTCAGGCAAATTAGAAGCTAGCAAAGTCCATAAAGCCGGACAATATGCTACGCAGTGAATACGAAGCGACGCTAAGTGGACGGCCCGTCGTTACAGCTACATACATGGATTCCGGCTTCATGGCGTTGCTATATGCGTCATAATGTGTAGTTCATATAGCCATGTCGCAATCCGAGTTCCGATCTTCGCATAATTTTGCCGTGATCAGCGGTTATTCAAATGCAGCACATATCAGCCATTTTCACAAATCGTTGAGGCCATAGAGACAGTAACTCAATACCTTGAGAAGTACAGTACACGATGAAAACAGCAAACAAGTTGAACGTGGGAGTCGTTGGCATTGGTCGCATGGGTCAATCGCATGCACTCAACTTGCTGCATAGGAGCCCTCGTGCTAATTTGTTATGCGCCTGTTCCCCAGCGGAGCAGGATATTGTCTGGGGGAGGGAAAATTTGGAGCCATATGGCGTTACGCTCTATGCTTCATTCGAGGAGATGATCGCAGCACCTGGACTGCAGGCTATTGTTATCGCGTCGCTTTCCGCCCTACACGCGGAGCAGACCTTAGTGGCGCTTGGCAAAGGCATTCACGTCTTGTGCGAGAAGCCTGTGTGCACTACCGTAGACGAGGTAGGAGAAGGAGCCACACGAATACACATGACCGAGCTGATTGAAAATGTGGTAGCTTGCAGATATTATACAGCGGGTGGAAGCGAAACCTCAGACGAATCTGATGGTTGCATTCGTTCGACGCTTTGACGAAAGCTACCAGGACGCCCTCAGCAAGATCCAGTTGGGCGGCATTGGGAAGCCTCTCATCTACCGTTCACAGCAATATGAAAAGGGCGATCTAGGACCATTCTTTACTGGTTATCTCAAGAATTCCGGTGGAATCTTTGTCGATTCAATTATTCACGATATCGATTTGGCTCTGATGTTCCTAGGAGACATGGAGTGTATTCCAAAGTCTGTTTCGGCGGTCGGAATGAATGCCGTGCACACATATCTCAGCGAAATGGGCGATGCTGACAATGCTGTGGGTGTTTGCGAGTTTTGGGATGGTCGATTTGCCTTCTTCTATAATTCGCGAATCGCCGCGCATGGCTACGACAGCCAGAGCGAGATATTCGGCTCCTCCGGTAAGGTGTCCGTGAACCTCACTTCGCAAAGGAATCGCGTCGAATTTTGTGACAGCGACGGCGTCATAAAGACTGATCCAACACCATCATGGTATGATCGGTACAAGGAGGCTTTTGTGGCAGAGGTGAATGAATGGGTTAACGCGGTCCTGGATGGAAAACCAATGCCTATCCCTTTGAGGTCTTCTTTGACAAGCCTCATTATTGCTACGTCCCTTCAGGAAAGCCTGCGGACCGGACAGAAGATTCATTTTGACCGTACTGGGAAGCCAGTGCAGGCAAACCCGCTAAAGTTGTAGACCAATATAAACAAGACACATTGAGATTATGCTTTCAGTCCGACTTGGCTTCAAAGGGTAGTGATTCATGCACGACCTGCTACGGACAGGCGTTTGTTTTTTTCCCCTTCCTATTTTCCCCTCGCTTCATTAGTCTAGACTGAACCCTTTATCAAGATTAAATGTTGGTTTCAATGGCGGACAGTGGTCATTTGCCGACAACAGCCTGCCAGCGTACGACCCTGCCACCGGCGGCAAATGTGCCAACATTTCTCCCTTCAATAAAGCATTGGAAGCCATCGCCCACGCAGAGATGTGCTGGCAAGTCTCATCGTCTACCACGCATCACGAGTGGTCGCGAATGATGTGTTAATTTACTGCTTTCATCCGTGCCAATGCGGAGTATCTTGCCGTTATATTGAACACGGAAAACGGACAGGCTCTGGACAAGGCTCAAAGTGAGGTGGAATACGGCGCGAGCTTTATCACAAGATCTATCGAAGTGGCCGTTCTTTCGTGCGGAGACATTATTCCATCACAACATATCAACAGCACCAATTTGTTATCCGTCAACTGATCAGCGTGTGCGCCATGATGACTTTGCGGAACTTTCCCGTTGCCTTGGTCACTAAGAAGCTGGAGCAAGCGATGAATGGGGACTGCACAGTTGTAATCACATTGCTGAGCAATGTGCCACCGTGCACACTGGCTTTGGCCGTTCTGGCCCAGGGCGCAGGTTTCGCGGGGAATCCCGTTCACGTGGTTCCAACACGTAACCGACATGTCGCCGCGGAGTTATACAGAAATTTCTACATTAAGAAGGTGAGTTTTACTGGCTCTACGGTTGTCGGTAAAATGGCTGCTATGAAAGTAGCGTGAAGTAATAAGAAGTGTGCGTGGACTTAGGAGGTAAGGTGCCGTATATCGCATTCGATGATAGCGACATGCGCAAGGCAATCGAGGATATGATGACCGTGCCTATCGCTACTTAGGACGGATCTGTGTCTGTGTAAAGTGCATTTACGTATAAAGGCCTTTCACAGCAAATTTGTTGAAGCGCTCATTACGCGTGTCTCTACCTTTCTTGGTAGGCTCCGGGCTGATCCCCAAACCACTCATGGCTCATACCTCCTAAGTGATGACTCCGGACTGATGCACGGGCCATGACCAATCGGCTGGCGAGTTTGTTGTCCGGCCGGCCCCGCCGCAACGGGAAATGAAATCCTAGGCCCTGCCGAGTGTATTAGTCCTTCCGGCTTTATGCCCCCTTACCGATCATAATCCGCGGGTGGCAACAGGCCACTCAGGATCCACTATGCCGCAACAAGAGCAACTAGCTTCGGTTGTGTATTGGCCTATGATTCAAGGCTGTGTGTCTGGGCGCGATTGAGACTAAGCACCAGCATGGCTGACGAAGCGGGACCGAAACTGCGGGTCGTCAACGGATGGAACTTAATGCAAGGCAATGAGTTCCAGGGGTTTGTTGCAGAACTTGCTTGTCCACGTGAATATCACCGCAGTAGACGTGGAGACAGAATTTGATCGCTGACGGTAGCGCTCCCCAGGTTTAGTCGTAGGCAGTTTGAAGATTTAGGGAGGTAGTGAATGTCTGTCAAATTGAGTATCATTGACAACAATTAGTGAGTTCAGGCAATACGGAGAGCATATAGGCCCAATGATATAAGCCATGTTATGTCGCTGAAGCTGACAGTCTTTTCACAAATGACTTATGTTGAATTGTAGGCGAGCCTTGATCAACTTGGCAAACAGCCGGGACCAGCTCCATTGAAGTTCCTGAGTCGGTCCGATGGATCCATTAATGTCCAAAGGCCGAAGTGCGATTGATATCAAATGACGCAAGGTTCACACCAAGAGGTGGAACTTGGTGCATACGGTAAGCACTATCCGAGCGCTTTCCGAACTGTTCTAATATGTTCAAGCAAAAATGATGGAGAATTTGGCCACGATTATTTCCTCTTTCCACTGGACCATCCATCATCATGCCATTCAGCACAAACGAGCCGCGCTTGCTAGTCATTGGAGCGGGCGTCGCCGGCATTGCCCTTGCTGCTCGCTTGCGATTCGAGCTTGGTTATGAAAACTTCACAGTCATTGAGCGTGAGGCGGATATTGGAGGCACATGGTTCCTTCACACATACCCCGGCGTCGGCTGTGATGTCGATTCACACCTTTACTCGTTCTCATTCAACCCCAACCCCAACTGGTCCCAGCGTTTCGCCGAGCAGCCAGAAATTTTGAAATATCTCCACGACACTGCCGTTAAATTTGGAGTGCGACCACATGTGCGGCTCAAGACTGAAGTCATAAAGGCCGACTGGCTCAAGACCAAAAATGTCTAGAGAGTTTAGCTCAGGGATATGGAGAGTTGCCATACTTACACGCGAGAGGCTGAGATGCTTGTTTCGTGCGTCGGCACAATCTCAATTCCTAAAGATTGCAACATCTCGAAACATGAGAATGACAAGAGTGCACTATTCCACTCGGCACGATGGGACCACTCCGTCGACTACACGAACAAGCGCGTCGCTATCGTTGGTAATGGGTGTTCTGGAGCCCAGATAATGCCTCGCGTGGCTGAAAGAGCGGGCCACGTCGTTCAGTTCCAGCGGTCTCCTCAATGGATAAATGACAGACCCAATCCCAGGATCTCCGAGTTTCGCAAATGGTGCTTCCGAAGCATTCCTCTATACGCCAGAATCTATCGCTGCTGGCTGTGGCGTTCAACTGATACGCTCCACGGGCTATACATCACAGGTGATGATGCACTTGAGTGCCAGCGTGCCCAGCATCAGAGTGTTGCTGAGGAATACATGAAGAGGACGGCGCCTAGGAAGTATCATGATATTCTTATTCCTAAGTTTCCTTTGGGTTGCAAGCGCCGTGTCTTTGACCCTGGCTATCTGACGGCTTTACACCGTCCCAATGTTGAGTGAACGACGGAAAACATTGTTGAATTCACCCCTACGGGTCTCAGGACTACCCGAAGGGACCTCGACTTCGATGCCGTCGTGCTAAGCACTGGCTTCAAAATCCAGGAATTCCTGTCGCCTATTGAGGTCTTTGGCACTGAGAAGTCTCTCAATGAGCATTGGAAAGACACCGGTGGCGCGCAAGCCTACAAAGCCACGTTCGTGCACGGGTTTCCAAACTTCGGTATAGTCTTTGGGCTCAATGCGTTCCCGGCTCACAACTCGGTAATTTACACCAACGAGACGCAGGTAGAGTACATAATCAAGACTCTCATTCGACCTGTCCTCAGAGGTTATTTTGAAGTGCTCGACGTTAAGCAAGCGGCTGAGGATTATCACTCAAATCACGTCCAGGAGCAGCTCAAGAGCATGGTTTGAATTGAGGGATGCGCCAACTGGAACCTGAATGCCGCAGGCCGGAACACAACAAACTACCACGACCCTACCTGGAGGTTTTGGTGGGATCTGTATTGGCCCGTGTGGAGAGACTTTGACATGTACGGCGGCAAGGGAACGGTCCCGTGGAGTCCATTTGCGAAGCTGGGTCTTGGAGCTGCTCTAGGCTCTTTGATCCTCGGCTGTACGGCACAAGGTTTGCGTAAGGGGCTAGAGCAGGGTCCAGGACTTCCGATATGGGAGTTAATGTTCAAGTAGGAATGTTACGGAAGATCACGAGTTCGCATTTTTCTCAGGTTGTAGTTCTTAGTTCGAAATCGTTCATGTGTAGATACGACGACCATATTACAAAAGCATTTCAGATTATTTGACGATGATGCATATTACCTAAAACATCTGTATCAAATTGTAAGAAACAAGCGTGATATACAGGCTCCCCAGACTCAGCCCTCATACGCGCGGCTCAGCTGGAAGACTATGCCCTATATTGCCAATTTTGTGTAAGAAGTCTTCTACCAACCAATTCATGAAGTCTTGGTGTTCATTTAGTTTCTTCATCCAACTGATTCTGCGTATACCTCCGCTACAGCGCAGTTCGAATACAAAATGGCACAAACACATAAAACTGTTGTCCATAACGCACAGGATCTTCGCATTGAGTTCATCAACACCCCAACGCCATAGTCGGCCGAGGTACAGATTGCCCCACAGGTTCCAGGCCTTTGCGGCACAGATCAACACTATTTTCGCAATGGTATCTACGAGATTTGTGGGATCCGGTCTTGGGCCACGAGGCCAGTAAGGGGATCGTCGTTGTGGGTGCTGTTGTGCAAGAGTCTGACATTAGCGAGGTTGGCGATCGTGTCGTTCTCGAGCCCCGATTGGCATGCAGTCCATGTCTCCATTGCCGCCCTGGGCGGCACGATCTCTGCCACAACATGCGCCTCGATGCGTCAACTAGTGCCCATCCGCCGGCCTAAGGCCCTCTGCAGAAGAGCTTGAACCATCCGACGTACTTTTGCTAAAGTAGCCGGATGCTGTGTTATATGCTGAAGGAGCCATGGTTGAGCAGCTGCCCGTAGCGCTACATTCGGTGCGGAAAGCTCAGCTAGAGGCTGGACAGATGGTTCTGATCGCAAGAGCGGACGCGATCGGTCTCCTCTGCGCCCGCATGGCCCGGAATTCAGGTGTCCCAACAATTTCAATGGTGGAAGTGGACAGAATACGACTCAAACATGGAGAAAAGCAGGGACTGGCAGATCAAACATACTAGATCCCCTTGAGGGGTTTTGGTGGCGAGTCGAACAGCGATTTTATCGCACGGGTCGCACAAAACTTGCGTCAGACGAAAGCAAACTACTCTGCCGCTGCTCCCGAATGCACTGGTGTTGAGTCCTGCTTGAACTTTGCTTCCATAGTGTTGCTCCTGAGGCGAAGGTCGTCCTCATTTACGGACCAGCCGCTGCAGGAAATCAACTTGGGAATTACACTTGTGCGACAGGGTGAGATTTACTGTGTATGGAGACACATACACGTTCCGTGGAGAAATTGGTCTGATTGAGGCGGGTATGGCCGATGTGAAGCCTATGACCACACACCGATGCCCGATGGAAAATGTCGGCGATGCACTGAAGCTTACACCATCGAGGCCTCAAGACCTAGTCAAGTTGATTGTGACGTCTGAGCAATGGTTATTTTGGTCTATTGTCATTTGATTAAATACACAGCAAACCGTTGATCTTTCTATCCACATTCGATCACGAGGCTTCTTATTTACGAACCGCGATACCTGTGTTATCGGATGCCTAGCGGTTTCTCCTCTTAATATCCACCGCCTGAGGCTGGCATGTGCGCCTTCGGTACCAGAGACCTAGAGTGTCATAACTCAAATGCAGAAAACCAGTTGCAGGAGTGCTTGTGGTTGAAAATTCTCAGACCACGCGATTCGCCAAACAACTGTGAGAAGAAAAATTCGTTTGCATCGTCCAATCATAAAAGTGACTCCGTTGAGAATGCACGATACAGAGATATTAACTATTATTGGGCCTTTCTGGGATTATCACACAATGATCCTTGTTCGTCCACTTTCTTCATTGAGAACCTCTTGCCTCTCATAAACTTCCCTATGTTATGTTCACTTGTCCTAATTCACTCATACAACAATTGACGGGCATCCTACCAGTGGGCGAGTTTCTCAAATTAGTCTATATTGTGTCGTCATGCATGGACATGTACAGATTCGTTGTCTCGACACTCCCGATGTCGATAAGGGAGCAAACCCACTGTACATGTCAGACTGATAACCTCGGGGAGCTGTCTACCAACGTTTCCCATATCCAGGGCTAAAGTATTGTTGACATAGCGATATTGCATAGAAGCAGTCTTGATTGATTCTCTGGTTGTTTGTACAGAAAGGTGAGCCTCGCTCTCGCTATGGAAGGGCAGCTTTCGTGCAAGGTCCAGAGTTAGCACGAATCGTGTGATTGATCGGATCTGAAACGTTCACTACAACCTGGCCAAGACTGCCTACCAGGCCAAGCCCATTGATGCGCTGAATCGTGGCGTTGGACGAAAAGCGGGGATTCTGGGGCTAATGTGCATACAGCCGCGAAAGAATGCGGGGCCCTGGTGCCTCGTGCTTATAACTTCGGAAACCAGTTTCCGATAGCTTATGACACAGGTGAATACATCACAGAGTTTTATTACTGATGTTCCTTGGTGATTTAAATTTGTAATCAACAAGAGAGTCTCGTATACTGCCCGTCCTCATACGGCCATATAACCGAGATTTGTGCACCAACCTGTCCATGCCTCCAATCACACGCAATCGTGATGACCCACTGGAGACCCATGAGCAGTAATCGATGGAATTGGTTTGGAGTATTTGTGGCGAAGCCACTGCATCACGTCGCGCGTGTCCAATAGCCGAAGACTCTGCATTAGAGTGTTTAATTGTTGAAACGACGCTTTGCGATATTTGTAAGCGGTGCTGATCGCTAGCTGTTGTCAACTGAATATCACACCGGGCAACATTGATGCTGCCATTCATTACCCATGATAAAGTAAGCGCTTCTCGCTTCTTTTATTCTCGTCAATAACATAGTAAGCAATCACGCTTCTACAGATTGAAAACTTCCAGGTTTCTGTCTTCCACAGTCTTACCGAGCATGACCTCCAAACTAGTCAACGCCGCCGCTGATGGCATACCTTTCTTCACTCCTGCTCAACTTCCGCCGCAAGGAACGCCACTGGATCCCAAAAAAGCGCCCACGTTGTTCACGCCCCTGAGCACCCGCGGTGTGACGGCTCACAACCGCTTCGTTGTGTCGCCCATGTGTACATATGCAGCCTCTGATGGTCATTTATCCGATTGGCATATTGCGCATCTCGGACAGTTTGCCCTAGGAGGTGCAGGAACCATCTTTGTGGAGTCAACTGCCATCGAGCCAAGGGGTCGGATCTCGCCCGAGGATTCGGGGCTGTGGCAGGATTCGCAAATTGAACCTCTGAGGAGAATTGTCCATGTCATACACTCCCAAGGCTCCCTAGCAGGTATACAAATAGGTCATGCTGGACGTAAGGCTAGCACGATCGCCCCTTGGCTGGGCGGTACAACGGACAAGCCTGTAGCGGATGAAACGATCGGTGGTTGGCCAGATGATGTTGTCGGACCTAGTCCCCTTCCTTATGCAGACGACCACGCTCCGCCTAAAGAGCTTTCTATTGAGGAGATTCAAGACTTGGTGCGCAAATTTGCTGATGCTGCAAAGAGAGCGGTCAAGGCTGGATTCGACCTCATCGAGATTCATGGTGCGCATGGCTATCTCCACCACAATTTCTTGTCTCCAGTCTCCAACAACCGCCAGGATCAATACGGTGGCTCCTTTGAAAACCGCACCCGTTTTCTGAGGGAAACTATTGCGGCTGTCCGAGCCGTGGTACCCGAATCCATGCCCCTGTGGTTACGTATCTCAGCAACAGATTGGATGGAATACACCGACAAGCCATCGTGGGACCTTGTGCAGTCCATTCGCCTGGCAAAGCTGCTACCAGGGCTCGGCATCGATGTACTGGACGTCTCCTCCGCGGGCAATACGCCGCTTTCTTGCATACCACCTCACAACCGATACCAGACCGACCTAGCAGGAGCGATTTCCGCCGCTGTGAAAGACGCAAAGCTTGAACTTAAGATTGCCGCAGTAGGCAAGATTACTGAAGCGGAAATGGCACGCTCTCTTGTTGAAGAAAGAAAGCCAGTTGAGTGTAACGGCAATGGCAGCATAGAGGTCGAGGGTGATCATGGTGTTGCTCAAGCCGAGCTCATATTAGCCGCGAGACAGTTTCTGAGGGACCCACAGTGGGTTTTCAATGTCGCTCATGAACTTGGTGTAGATGTCAAATGGCCACATCAGTATGAGCGTGCGGCTAGAAGGCCCAAGAAGGTTGAGAAGCTTTAGATCGCTACACATCGTACGGACGAGATACCTCAGCATCCATGAGGCAAAGGTTGCACCCAAGGAGTACGAGGCACTTCGCAGTGGTCACGGTAAATCCAAATGGGTTTTCAGGTAGCTGCATCTCCTATGTAGCCAAGCAAATTATAGACGGTTAGCTCGGGTTAAACACACAATTACAACTGTACCTAAGACGAGTGCGGTTCCTTTTGGTTCTGAACTATAAGTAAATGCAAGTGATTATGGAATGACAGCGCTTTATCCAAGCTTGTTCCTGCGAACATTCAAGGGACAAGAATGGCCGTGCTACAGACCTCGTGCTATCTGAAGAGTAGTTAGCTATAAGTTCGTTGCTGATTATTAAGATATGAAATCTCACCAAATAATCGTCTATGAGTTTCAAACCGTCTTGATTTGAAGCAATGATGTCCGTTTTCGTCTCGAGCCTGACGGCACAAATTTCGCTGGAACGTTGCGAACAGATGGAATTGCATTCCTGATCAGCTTTAAACATTGAAATGTTCCCAGGATACTGACTATGATGCCTTAGGAGAGCAGTGTACGGTGAAGCACCCTTTCTCCCTGCAACCTTCAAGACTGAAGCAGCACTGGCTAGTGGCGAACCAGCCCCAGTGGGGAGTATGTAACAGCGTGGACGCCCTTTCAAAGTAGAATTAAACGATCTCCATCTGGCAGCCAAGGGGTTGTTTTCAATTTGCTAATTGCAGGCACAATTCCAGCCACTGCTAATGGATCTTTTAGATAGCGCTTGCACTAGCTACACATACCAGTCGCCTGGGTTTTACAAGCCGCAGCCAGTATCTCCGTGTTCGTGAAGGCTTCAGGATGGTTAAATGAATCGATCGCATCGGGTGATGCATTGGCTCTGCAGGGGAGTCAATCGTCATTGTCCTTAGGTCCAGCAGCACAAGCTAGTTTAACTTGAAAGAATTCCCAGGCGTTGTAAGGTTCAAAAGAATTGTTATATGGACCACGAAAAATGTGCCTGCCCCTCAAACAAGACCAGGTACAATTGCACCCTAGCAAGATCGGTGCAGGCCTGGTGAAGACTACACCAATTAGGACTGGTAACTGCTTGAATATTCTGTAAACGATCGTCGCCGTTTCTTTTTAGCAGCACGGCTGCTTCACATCTTCGCTTTCATGCCATGTGGGTCCCAACACTAGTTCCCCACTAATACCTCTAACCTCTAGACGTGACTCGGCAGCATAGCCGTCGGCATCTTGCCATAGCCGGCTGTGTTGCAAATGGTCGAGTCCACATATAAATATGTGGCGCCGCGCAGACTCCCGCACAATGGCTCGAACATTTTCTCCAATCTCCCATACAAACGGCAATCAAACGGCAAGGAGCTTTGAAATTGCAGGGCTCTGTCCTAACAACGCAAGTTCATATCACGATGTCATCTGTGAGCATTGTATCCATTATCTTCACAATTCTGGTCCATGGCTAAAGCTTCTTCGCTAGTTCCAGACCTTTTCACGCCCATGCAACCATGTGGCTGTGTCTGTGCCCGATGTTGAGGCTGCTGTGACTTGGTATACGAAAGTATTTGGTTTCCAGGTCATCGGAGGACGGATCCTCCATATCAAGCGGTCCGAGCAACCAAAGTCACCCATATTTGCCATCTACGGCGAAAGCCTAAATGAGGTGCGAATGGCTTACATGAGCACTGGGAACGGGGTGGGCTTTGAGGTCTTTGAATTTGTCGACCCAACCTTTAAAGCCAACGATGTTGATTTCGAGTACAATCGGGCCGGCTTTTTTCATATCTGTTTAACTGACCCCCATCCCAATACGCTTGCTGAGACGGTCGTCACGAATGGTGGTACCAGAATAGGGGTCACAGTTCAGGTAGCACGTGGGAATGCGACTTGCATGTACGTCAAGGACCCCTGGGGCAATGTTATCGAGATACTCGATATAAGCTTCGATCAAATGGCGATTATGTCTGTTTGAAATACGTGAGCAAGCGGTCTACAGTCCTGCTCTCTCAATGCTTCATCAGACCGACGAATCAATTCATCCTCATGTGATCCTTATGGGCGCTCTGGAACCACGAGTTGCCGACGAACAGAACAAAACATCATGATGTTACTAAAACTCAACCATTAGGCGCAAGTCTGTCATGCGCACGTATTTCTGCATGTCTGCTGGTATTCAAGCCGGGATTTGGCGTCCTTCTATCAAGATTGTGGGTGCAGGTGCCCACCCTATCATTCTTGCAGTAAAGGCGAAGTATTCATCGTAAGTGGTTGCCACCCATTGCAGTTGCAAGCAAGCTATGAAATCAAGCGTTGTGTGGGCATAATACAATATGATGTTTGAAAATTATCCATTTGAATCAATAAGTCCTAGAAAAGGAAC
Organism: Paramyrothecium roridum; assembly: GCA_003012165.1. Lineage (NCBI taxonomy): Eukaryota > Fungi > Ascomycota > Sordariomycetes > Hypocreales > Stachybotryaceae > Paramyrothecium > Paramyrothecium roridum. The sequence continues at coordinate 57,985 of PXOD01000319.1, forward strand.
TCCTAACAGCTCTTGCTTAAAGTCCTGTACAATAGTCATAAAGTAGAGTATGCCATAATACAAGGTGTCACTAAACCCGACCGGGACAAACGACCGTCTTTGGGCATCAAGTCCATGTGGCTTTCAACGCGAGGAGAGTAAAAAAACAGCCATTATTTCATGCTGCTCAATAGGCTCTTGTTACTGAGAGAGCTGGCAGGAGTATTGTCGCAACGATCTATTCAATGTAGATGGAAAAGCTTTCTCGAAGCACCAGACGAAGGGCAATCTCATAGCTATGATTAAGGATATGCGGGCACGAGTTACAAGTATCATTGTCTTATGATGATGGCTTCCAGTAAAAGTCGCTTGCCTCATCGTCTTGTTCTAGGCTTTGAACATTTGACGTTACTCTGGTTGGGAAGTCAGTCTCCGGGCTGCGGTTAACGGTTTGCGCCCGTTCGATCATCATCGGTCAATTTGTGGAGGCCATGGGGAGAGAAGCCAAGACCTCAGGGTTGGGCAATTCGTCGTGACAGATGGAGTGAGTCTTGGGGTTGTGGACTGGCAAACTGTGCAGATATTAAGTGTTTTGAAAGAAAACGTTACCCTCTATGAGAGCATTAAGAGAAGATTGGAGAAGGGAGAGTAACATGAATTGGCACCGTAATCCATAACTGTGACTTGACTCAACGCCCCTACTTGGAGAGTGGCTGGTAAATATGGGACTTCGAATAGTATATGCTGGTTATTAGAGCGGCTTCCTGTTGTATGCACTGATGAAGATGCAGCAATTGCCGCCTGATCCGGCTGATGCAAGATGACTATGGGGCTGCGATTAAGCCTCCGTACGAGGATCCATCGAGTACGGAAGACATTTCCACCGAGACGACTGCCGCTAAGCAAGATAAGTCGAGCTAGGGGTCAATGCTGACTCCAAGTCTCGCATTTCTTAATGGTTGCTTTGATAGAAACTTCTCTTTCGCGAGGTGAGACAAGTCGTGGCATGAGGAGGTGCCCAGATGACGGGGCTCCTAGCCGACCCTCGTCAATGTTGGTCGACCAACAAGTTGACTTTGCATCTTTGTTCTCAACACTGCCAGTTGCCATACCTATTTTTCCCCGGCTCGTTTATTGCTTAAACCAATATCTCCCCAACACTTTTCGTCAACATTTCTTTAACGAGCCTGGCAATACTATGAGGCACCGCTCCATCTTCTGATCAATTACAGCTCGATTTCTTCGTTGCTAAGAAAAGATTTTACCTTCCAACCTTGTACAACTCTCCCTCACTTCCCTGGCGCCCTCGAAATGAAAACCTCTAGATTCCGCGTCATTGTCATTGGTGCTGGGCCGACTGGCCTCTACATAGCGAAGGCTCTTCACGCCGCCGATATTGACTTCGTCATACTCGAGCGCGGCCCCCAAACGTTCCTCGAGCCGGGCAATCACCTCATAATACCTCCTCAAACTGTGCGGCTCTTTGATCAACTTGGTCTCTTTGAAGAAGCTAAGCAACGTACGTATGATCTGCACAGCAAGATGGACATGACAGGTAGCGGTCATGTCCTCGGTCACTACTCTGTGTGGGACGATATGGAAGCCGTGTATGTTAGCTCTTCTGCAATTTCTCTGATTGCCTTGCGCTAATTTACCTCAAGTCACAGCTACCCGACCATGCCCATCCAGCGATGCGATTTACTTGACATGCTCTACTAGAGCATTCCAAATCGCGACTTGGTGTTTAAAGCAGGTGCTACTCTAACCAAAATAGAGGAGACTGAAGACGGCGTCACTGTCCAGTTGGCCGACGGCTCCATCGAAACTGGATCTATAGTGGTGGAGCAGACGGAACTCATGGAATCACCAGAGACTACATGCATCGATCGCGCTTAGCTACTCTTCCCAAAATTGACAATGTCTTCTCCCCATCTATTTTAACGACATCGCACTTTTGCAGCATATTCGCCGAGGCCAATAATACGTTCCACATCCCCGCAGGCATGTTCTATGAGACCAGGGATACAGGAAGGAGCATACAGCTAGGCGCGAACAAAGACCTGATCAGCATGATCTTGTACAAGAAACTCCCACATCCGCTTACAAAACGAGTGCGGTATACGGAGAAACAGATGGAAGAGCTCGCCGAGTCTCTATACGACCTAGCTGTGGCACCTGGAATCAAGCTTCGCCATGTATGGCCTGACGTCCATAAGCACTCAGCTCGGATGGTGAGCCAAGAAGAGAGCTTCGAGTCATACTGGCACAGCAACAGGGTAGTTCTTACTGGTGATGCCGCTGTGACAACCTCGAGTGTCAACGGTCTAGGTGTTAATTGCGGATTACACTCCACCGCCCTACTTGCTAACGAACTCGTGAGTGCGGTCGCCGGGGCTTCAGGCAGCCCTCATTCTTGCTCTTTGAATGAGGCCTTTGCGCGATACCAGCTTCGTGGGGCGCGGCAGCTCAGGCCGGTTTACGGTCACGGGTACTCTAGCATCCGTCAACCCACGTGGAATCCATGGAAGGACTGGTTCATTAATAGATATCTGAAGCGATGGATAGGCTTGGACTACCTGATTACTAGTTATATGTACCCCATGGTGGCGAGGGGGCATATATTAATGTATTGCCCTTTCAACGACCGTGACACGAAGATACCCTGGAGATGGGTAGCAGACGTAGATGAAAGCATGCATACCTAGTCAAGACCCCCTCTGAGAGGTCTGAATTCTCTCATGGAGAACATGCAGCTCCAAAACACGATGTATTTTGAAAGTCAAAATAAGGCATTATTTAGAATGGTGAGAGAATTTACACCCACTTTGTGGCTGCATTTGAATAGCTGATCTTGTTTGTACCTTGTACAACATGGACTCATCCAAGATTTAGCAGTTTGCCGGTCCAGAACCCTTTGTCCTCATGATTCAATTTTTACCATGGGTTTATGCCTACCAGGCTGATGAAGTCGCTAACTTGAAGGTAGAAACAGCTATTTCAAGGCTTATTATCATGCTGAAATGGTTGGGGACAACCCCCATGCCCATTGCCAAATACACCCGAGGCTATTGGTGATGACATCCTTCAACACGAATCCTGCTTATTCGCAGCATAGCCAGGCATCTCTTTCGGCGACGTAAGGTGTAAGTAGCTTGTTGCAACTTTTCGTCTCCCCTTTATGGCAGGATGAACATCATGAGATGGGTAAATTGTGGCCACTCTGAAGTGTGGAATTCCTTACCGTTTCAGCATTACACTCCATATCTAAGTAGTCGTATCGGTAGTTATTGAGGTCTTAGTCCCCATTCAAGCACCAAACCCTTCTCTACTAGTCCACATATGCGTCAGTGGGGGCACCGCCATGTTCTGCCCCCTCCTGGGGCTTACAAGGGAGAACTCCCATGCCACATCACAATCTTTGACTCTAGAATAGGCATATATGGCACCTGGAGGACATGTTGAGAAGTTGGAGAGTTGTTGAAAAGCATGTACGAATAACGCAAAATGATAACCCCCCCCCTCTCCCCCCCGCGGCTTCAATAAAAGGATGAAGAAGCTCGGAAGGTCCCAGTATGTCTTCCGTTGGAGGGGCAACAAGGACGGATTGGGACAATAGGCAAGATTTTACAGCAGGTGATGGCAAGTCCCAGACAAGATGATTCTGAAGGGCTGCCATATTATTTCCAAAGCTGCTAATGAAACCATCTTTTGATGACGGATCACTCACGGACCTAGTCCTTCCTGGCCATCTATTTGTGATGTATATTATGTATCGCGTCATCAAACTATGAGTCGATAATGCAGCATTCATGTGCAATTAATTGGGTCCAAAAGAGCGGTACGACTTTCCACTATCGTTCCGTTTTCGATTATAAGCTTGCTCCGCACCAATCTATAAGTCATCGCAGGAAGTGCTTTTTATTTAGGTTGTTCATAGTTCTTTTTTTCAAGGCATTTCAAGCTCTGGTATTGGTGGTCGAGAAGGGTAATGCATTGGACACGACGATTCGCTTGCATTTCTTATGTATCCATGTTTGTTCAAAGTGCAAAAGAGGCCTTGAAAGTAGACAAAACATTGGCAATACCTTCTCCTCAAACTTTTATTCTTCTTCTTTTTTTAGATATCGACGGATTGGATCTATAGATAATACATCTCCAGCTCTTCCCAGTAATAACGCCACTCAACGCAAAACCATACAACGATAATCACCATCCCATACTACTTTTAGCACCTTTGACTGAGCTTCTTGACGAGTAATCGACTTTCTGCCAAATATCACCCAAAGAACTTCCATGGAAAGTTAAGATGATTTGAATTGAACCTAGGTTCTCACGTACTAGACTATATATGGCCCGATCCTGGACAATGCGCTGACCGAACCGCACAGCAGTCATACTTAGACTTCATGATGGCGGGAAGGAGGTGTAGACTTCAAGGTTACTGGCACGACGCTTTCGGCTCTGCCAGTGACGTTCCAGAGTAGACTCCAAAGTCCATCAACATCGGAAGGACTTGCGCTCCAAACAGATTCCATTGAGCCGTCGCTCTTTTTGTGAAAGGCGACACTGCCATAAAAGTCAAAACCGTCTCTAACCCTGCTTGATGTGCTGTTTGATTCATCATCAAGTCGAACTTCATTAGAGGAAGAGGATGGGCCAGGCACAGAAAAGGTCAAGTTGCTCCATTCAGGCGTGCTGGTAGACGTGGTTGCATTGGGAAAGCCGTACCAGATACCATCGCTGCCCTTAGTGACTTGAGGATTGTGCCAGGTAAGTATGTAGCGAGAGAATCTATTAATCGGTTATATACTTACAGATGATTGAAGCTGCACCTGCATCGTTCAAGAGAGTGCCGTTGCCAATGAAAATGCTGGCTAGATGAAATAAGTTAACCCAAGCTTTGAAGTGTTATCAAGCGTTGAGAAACTTACATCCCGCGGAAACTAAAGGTTGTCCACCAATACCCGGCCCGTAAGCGTAAAGACCGAAGGAGGATTCGCTAGCCTGTCGCTTATCCATACTCATAGCAGCAAGAGCTGCAGAAAGGAAAGACTTGGGCACGAGCATTGTCGCTTGAGTTTGCCTGTGTACGGTTTGCGAGGAAGTGTGTATTTGATATTGAAGATAGGAGATTCTCATCGGTAGCTATAAGGAAGTACTGTACGAGGTGAAGCCTTACAATGGAAGAGGCGATTGGGTTATGTGGATGATCCGGGATACCGTTGGCTACATATACGCCATTGAGCCACCGGCATCGCCACCAGGCTTCATACTATCAGAAAATGCCGGGTTATCCGAAATGCCTCTTCAATATGTCAATGAGTTCAATGCGGGTATTATTGGTGGATCAACTCCCGGAGCTACCACGTTCTATTATCACTAAAGTCCTTGATGATCGGGGTGCAAGCGTCATCTGCCTCGTCATCAGCATTTGAGATCCTATCCCATGAAATACAAGTATCTGCGCCTTAGTGCCAAATATATAACGCGATGTTACCTCGTGACCCAGAGTGAACGTGTTCCCCCTTTTCTGGAGCATGGGTAAACGCTAGCCTGATCGGCATGTGGGAGCCAGCCCGTGAGGCTCGGCACTTTCCGTGGCTGTGCTAGTGTTGTTGGACGATAGCCTCCGCCGCCATAGCCCTGCAGTTCTCGGTCAGAGTAGGCACTGAAAGCTTTACATGCTTTACCATTTGTTACTTTGTATCATAAATCTGCATGCCGTTGGCTGGGATCGGTCGGGCTATTGTACGCAATAGGCAGTATTTGGGAGTTTTCAGCCGTGCCGTACGGAACTTCAACGCGTAGAGCCTTCTAAGAGACCTTCACTCTACTTTTACAACCCACGTGCACTGATGAGCAGCTTCCTGATCCACATCTGAAGGTAAGTCTTAAGCAAATGCGTCCCTATGCAGCACCTGGGACGGCCTAGGGCCGGGCCGGATAGTGGGGGTTTGTCGATCCCGAAAGGCTATGTCCGTCCGGGTAAGATCCCTGATGGGCCCCTAGCAAGCCCCATTCCTGGTCAAGAGCGGCAACTTATTGCCGAGCCTTTCGGGCGCAAGAAGTTCTCTTCTCAGTAGTGCATCGGTAGCTTAGATGTATAAGACCTAGCTACTCAATTAGCCCGTTTATATAATTAAATACTAAATGGAAATAAGCAATACAGTGAGACCTAAGACTACTTCTAAGTTCTCTGGGAGTTCGTTGGGCGTATTAGAGGGATGTTTAAGTCAATAGAATAAGGTAAGAAAATAAAGTACCTGCTTTAATCAGGAGTCTCATTCGCTGTTATCCATGCTCGTTGCATCTACGATGCCTCCACAAAGAGACGTAGGCCTTTTGTAAAACATGGCACAAAGCGGGACAGGGGTAGGCATCTTTATTCCTTAGATCCCAGTCAATAAACAGTCCTGTAATGCGTCGTGGTCCAATGTGAAAGGGCTCCATGCAAATCGAGGCTCTCGTGACTAGCCACACGGCAGAGGATGGCCATGTCCGCATGGACCAAGAGCCAAAAAGGAGACGTGGCTGTTGTCGTGTTGCAAATTCAACCCAGAGGCAGCAACAGGGACATTAGCTTCCAATATACCTCAGGTTCCTGGAGAAGCATTTAAGTTGAGCGAAGTCCCTGATAGTTTAGAATTATTGCTAGCAAGACAACTCAACGTCTACTCCCCGCTTCCTTATTCCACTAAGTCATTGCTGTTGTCACCCATCTGGTCGTACAACTTATTACTGTCCGACTGTTTTTTTACCATGTTTCCCTCGCTTATCCCTGTTGGCATCTTGATTGCCGCTGTATCTGCCCTTCCAAGCTCATCTATCTCTCGTCGAGCAGCTTGCGATGGCAATACGGCCTCGACTCGCTCTGAATGGTGCGATTACTCCGTCGAGACTGACTACTGGACTGAGCCCGTTGATACGGGCGTAACCAGAGAGTACTGGTTCGACCTAACAGATGTGACCGTGGCCCCGGACGGTATCAGTCGCAGCGCTATGGCTGTCAACGGCTCCATCCCCGGTCCGACATTGTTCGCTGATTGGGGCGATACAGTCGTGGTTCATGTCACGAACTCTCTGTCTACTTCCCTAAATGGCACAAGTATACACTTCCACGGTATTCGGCAAAACTATACCAACCAGAACGATGGCGTAAGCGCCGTCACTCAGTGCCCGCTTCCAGTTGGTGAATCCATCACATACACGTGGAAGGCCACTCAGTACGGATCTAGCTGGTATCACTCTCACTTTGCTCTGCAAGCATATCAGGGCATTTTTGGCGGCATCATCATTAACGGCCCTGCTACGGCTGATTACGATGAGGATCTCGGCATGGTGTTCTTGAACGACTGGGACCATCAGACAGTGGATGAGCTCTACTATTCGGCACAGACAAGTGGTCCCCCCACACTTGACACAGGTCTTATCAACGGCACCAATGTTTTTGGCGCGGATGGCGATGAGTCGCAGACAGGCAGTCGGCTCAACATTTCGTTCACTGCCGGCACATCATACCGGATGCGGCTCGTCGGAGCTGCGGTTGATACTCATTGGAAATTCTCAATAGACAACCACACCATGACCGTCATCGCAGCGGATTTGATTCCTGTTCAGCCATACACAGCGAATTACATTGACATCTCAATGGGTGCGTCAAGATGTCTTCTCTTTCGTGGTTGAGACTGATGGGTTAATAACAGGTCAACGCTACGATATTATCGTTACCGCCGATCAAGGCGACGTCGCTGACAACTTCTGGATGCGCGCCATCCCTCAGTCAGCCTGCTCCGATAATGATAACAGCGATAATATCAAGGCAGTGGTGTACTATGGCGACTCTCCATCCATACCCGAAACCATTGGCTATGATTTCACTGATAGTTGCGACGACGAGACTGCCAACCTAGTTCCCTTTATCTCCAAGACGGTTGATGACGCAGACTGGAGCAATCTAGAAACTGCTACCGTAGGCCGCAATGCAGATGGTATTTTCAAATGGTATCTCAACAGCACAAGCTTGCTGGTCGACTGGGCTGAACCAACCCTCGGGCAAGTCCTCGACGGCGCTACTACTTGGGAGACGGAGAATGCAGTTCTGGAGCTGAGCGAGGCCAATCAATGGGTGTACTTGGTTGTACAAACCACGTTGGGCGTGCCACACCCTATCCATCTCCACGGTCATGACTTTTTTGTCCTCGCTCAAGGCTCAGGAACTTACTCGGCTTCGACAGTGACCCTGAATACGAGTAATCCTCCTCGCCGCGACACGGCCATTCTTCCGGCATCTGGCTATCTAGTAATGGCTTGGGAGACAGATAATCCGGGTGTCTGGTTGATGCACTGCCACATTGGTTGGCATACGTCGGAAGGCTTCGCGTTGCAGTTCGTTGAGAGGTATAGTGAGATTGCAGCTATCTCTGATGCCGACAGCATGACCGACACTTGCTCGGCCTGGTCTGCATTTCAAGAGGAGAATTCGATTGAGCAAGAAGATTCTGGGATTTAACTTTTCATTTGTAGCTGCGTTTAAAGGGCGTGAGTATATTATTGGAGAGAAATGTTTTCGCATATACTAGTTTAGTAGTAGGCTAGAGTTTAAACATTGTCACTAATCTCGGCGGCACTGCGGAGGACATGGGCATTATTGTTTTTATGTACGTGAGCGAATACTCTACTACTTATGAAATCCCCAATAGATGATGTGTGCATTCTGCGCCACTAGACACTGGTATCCAGAGGCTGGTGAACGCCTTTTATTTCCCGGTGATGATCAACAAACTACCACATAAGTGCCGATGACTACATTTTGACACCCGATAACTCTGCTGATGTCGTTAAACCCCATTGCGGACTGTGTTGTGACATCGTCGGATGGATTAGACTCGACGGAAGTATTACCTTGCCAGGTTGTGGGCCAGATAATTGACATCCACTTGATTGCCCTAGGGCAGAGGAACCGCCGTTAGCTGGAAATGAGCAAAGTTTGGCAAAAGGAAATCACGTACGGGATAGATCCTGGTTCCATGAACTGTCTGTCTGATGACGAAAACTTACTCTGCGAGCAGCTAGTGCGGGACATCCTACTTCTACCTAAACTAGCTCCGCTATTAGATCTCGCCGGCTAAGTCACGTTGATGGGTAAGTTCCGGAAACACAAGATGAAGTAAATTACAGGACATCTCTTCACACAGACCGAGGCCGGTGAACACCCCGACCTCATCCCGAGTGGAAGGATGAAACGCTTGAAATGTGCAGCAATGACGGGATAGCCGGCTTCAGACAAAACCGACAGAAGTCTACTACACGCTATGAGTCAGAACCTAATCGGCATCATCCGCGGAAAAGTTCCTGGTCTCAAGGTGCTATTGTAGGATGGCATGCTGAAACGCCTGTACGTTGAAGACATCGGATTCAAAAACGAAACATGGAATCTCAGGTTCGTCATACAACAAAGTCGTCATACAACAAAGTGGCTTCAATACCCCCAAATGCGCATCGTCAAGATCGGTCCTGGCACGGGTTGTATGACGCGAACGGTGCTCAACGCCTTCAAGACTCGATGTGCATCCTAAATTACACAAACACTAGCATATCGACAGCTTCCTTCGAGAATTCCAGGAGCGTGTTTTGAACGACTCACATTCAAGGCGCTCAAAATTGAAAATGACCTGACGACAAAGGATTCGCTGACAGGTCGATTGAAATGGTCATCTCCTCCAACTACCAGCAAACAGCGACTAGATTGAAGGAGATCCTGCTCCACTGCCGAGAAATGCTGCGACTAGGCCGCTAGCTCATATGGCCGAAGATCACTAGCGGTTCTTAATCATACAGCTCATCATGTCCATTTTGCCCGGCTGGTTCGTGGTTGTAGATGAATGGCGTACCATGACATCTTCTGATTCTTCATCAAGTAGCTATCCTCACTCAACGTGTCTGCTTTCGAACGTACGCCCATAAGTTGAGAATGTTGCCTGGCGACTGATTCAGCAATGTATTTCGTTATAGCGCACCAAAGAACCTTCTAAAAGGACAAAGGCGCGTACGTTGTACATGTTGCTTTGATGTAGTTTATAATATAGATTTTGCAGTGAGTATCCCAAAATCTAGACTATGGCTCTCGAAATCTCGCCCCCCCTCCCCCCCCACTCAAACCCCCATCATTATAGTAAAGAAGCCTAAGGGACGATGTAATAATGCAGATAAGCTTAGTATACCGCTCAGCTTCTCCACTGGGTACAGCAGCTTCATCTTTATCACAAGAAGACGCTTCTGTCCCACCGAATTATATAACAGATACTGGTTCTAAGGAAGTCAGTGTTGCATTCTTTGACCGGTTGTTGCAGCTATTTGACGATTTAGTGCACGAGTATAGAAATAAAAATCTTGACTATATTCAGAACAGGTTTCTTATACGTTTAGTAATGCATCTACTCATTTATTACCTCGTAGAAAGGACTACCTAATACGTTAGCATGCTCCTTTGGATATATAAGACTAGAAACGAAGATTATATTTATTGAGATGGTGTAAATATTCCAGCGGCCTTGAAGTCTATTTCGCCTCTCTTTCCAACGATACCCACTCGGTGATGGAAAGTCCTTGCCCTTATGTACGGATCGAGATCCCAATAATTCTCATTCAGTCGCTTCGCTATGTCGTCGCGTCTATTGTCCTTCTGCTTTCCACTAGCGGATGTAGGATCCTCACATAACCATTCTAGCGTTGATTGCTCAAAATCGCGGGCTAGATCATTCCGTTCTTGTTGGACCTTAGACCTCTCCTCTGGCTTTTCCAAGAGCCAGTTTTCACCGGCGACAGGTTCTTCGTACTTGAATTCCCAAGGATCTTCTCCACCATAGCTCTGCTGCAGGTTCTCCTTGGGAATAAAGCGAAGCAGGTCGGCGGTGGTTTTCGTAAAATTGATCTTTTCTGCAACAACAGGATCCATTAATGGCTTGATAATTCTCCACAACCCTGTGTGGCCAAGTTAATTTGTACGCACGTACTTTTGAAGACCAATGGAGGGAATACGAACCCCAGAAAATGAAGGGTGCATTATGGACGCATACTACAGCCAGTGTCTCCGGATATCGTGCCTCAAAGACCTCAATGAGAAATCTGACCACATGAAGGTCTACATTTCGGAGACTCAGCCCTGTCATATCGAACAATAAGCAAGCTTTGTCGAAGGGGAACCTCCGAAGAACGCGAAGGCTTTCGACTGTGTGCAGCACATATTTTTCCATGGATTGTGGTGATTGCGCACTTGGCTCATGCAATCGAACCTTGACGATATAGATAGCCTGTTTGTCATTGTCAGAGCCACGGACGTAGCTCTTTCCAGAACGGTACTGCTCCATGAAGTCTTTCTCATCCACGGTCATGGACGGCTTCAGGGCGACGCCTTCGCCAACTTTGATGATTTCTTCGTCGATGCGCATCGTTCCGCGCCAATCCACAGCGGACACGAGCATGGAGACAGCCATTTCAACATCCCACTTACGGGCACGGAGGAATCGGAGCACCAGGACGTCCGGATGCTCTTGTGCAATAAAGCTCCACAAAAGAGACCTTAATCTCTGCGGCGACTTGTCACTCAGTTGTGTTTGAAACACGACACTCCGATCCGGTGTTTTACTGAAGGGCTCAAAATCCTCTGTCCCTTCAATTGCACATAAGCGGAACAAGTGCGTCCATGCTTGCTGTAGCTTGCGCTTCTCTTCAACCGTGAGATTTCCGAGGTATCCGGGAGGAAGTGGGTCAGTCATGACGATCGTGCCCTCCCTATCAACGGAGTGTCACAGAGGTTCGTTCTTCTTCGCTTGACCGACGTCTCTCGTCGTCTCTAATTGGGAGTTGTCTCAAGATCGATCGTTATTCGACACCCGTCAATCCGCAGTAAATATTGGGGACAGAGTAAGACTCGAATGAAGAGGGGGATGAAGGTTGGCCCGGGCCGTCTCAAGTTCCACCAACGATAGTTGGTCGGTTGCTAGCCACGGTTCCCAACCAGGAAGAGTCGGGATCAGTCAATAGTGTTTCTGTGTTGGAGAGAGCAATTGAGGCATAAATGAACTGGAGCTGTGCTACACCTGGACGAATCGCATTGTGAAAGCTTGAGCCAGCAAACGGAAAATGAGATTATCATTACTTTTATATGTTATTGATGCCATAAAGGAGCCCTTATCGCTGGGTTTATGGACTTGTGCCGGTTGGTAAGACTGCGAGCATGTCAGAAAGCTTAGCGGCATGTATCTCGCAAGCTAGAACAATTATATCGAAGCGGAAACACACGTGAAACATGTGAAACAAATGATGGTTGCAAACACTCAACGCGGCAGTCGAGTCAATTATCGACATGAACTTAATTAGTCCAATAGTGTACGGTTTTTGTAAGAAACTTACATTGTTCAGGCATGTCCTGGTAGACTCATAGCTGTTTGAATATATTGTATTGATATGATGACTTGTTCAATGTTGACACGGTCGCGTCATGTGGTTACCCCTCACTTTCCGCCCGCCATTTCTGCAGAACCGTGAATCCTTCTGCTCCCATGTCCCGTGGGCGAGACATCCCTGGCATTCTTGAGACTTTTGGAGTCAGATTTATGGCACCCGTACCCGCAGCCGTTTCCTCCATTGCCCGCCCCGAGCACTGGTCTCTGAGTATGAAGGTGTCGTCTCGCCGTTTCACATCTGGAGCAGGCGACAGAGTAGCTAAATGCTGATGTCGGTCCCCAGCTATCAGCTATCAGGACGCTCTTGGTTGGCTAAGTAATATCACAATATAATGCATCTAGTATTTGCTTATGCCTGATAACTACGTATCTCTTTTGCAAATGTGGATTTACTTGGCTTCATCTAACACCCATGTCTCCTACAATGCTGTGCGCAGGGTTCTTAGCATATCCAGCAAAGTACCTCGGAAGCTAGACCAAGTAGAGTTGATTTGACAGCCCACGCTAGATCCAGCGGGGAAATCAAGCCGGGGGCGAAGGGAACCAGCCGAGGCTGAGCTTGTGACGGGCGTGCTGGGTTCAGTGACTGTCTATGGGCCGGCTTTGCATGGGGATGCACTTACCCGTAAGCTATTATTTAAGAAAGTTGTCACAAGGCACAGCAGCGCTTTGTCCCATTCTCCCCAACCAAACGCATACCTACGACAATCGCATTTTATCAAATCGCCTAGCAATCACTAGAGAGACGGTATTTCCCGGTCATTTCAGTACAGGCTGCATGCGCTGTCACAAGCGCAAGTTCAAGGTGCGCACCACCCCGTTAGGGTTCGGGTCTTTTGTTTTTGCTGGAGCGTTGCGACGCTAATACTGGATGCTTAACTTTCACTGTCTTGAAGTGCGACGAAGCAAAGCCATTATGTCACCGTTGCTACGTGTACGGCAAACCATGTCCGGGCTATTCTGATCAGTTCAGTTTTCGCTTCAATCTAACCGATCCAAGAGCGTCTTGGGTATCTGTCGGCACCATACCACTATATATCGGAGCTATTGATAGCATCGACGGACCAAGTTCACCTATGTGTGCGTCTTGTTGGGAAGTTACTTATGAAGAACGAACTACACGTATTTTTGTCCTTGACCACGCTGAGTCTTGTTTGGCTATTCCACCTACGACTATGAACTGGTTGACGGGTAACAAGGCTAAAAGGATTGGTTCTATTGACGCGAATGTTACTCAAATGGATACGGCTGAGTGTGGCTTCTCTTTTCCGCCCCGTGTGAAATTTTGACTTTATTAGAAGCATGTGATAGTCTGGAGATACTTATCTTAATGTTTCACAGTTATGTCCAGGTTTTGTAATGATTTTATCTTACTATTTGTATCGCCGGGTGCATCTCAAGTTCCGCAATGGCAAAAATAGACAAGTATTGCACCATTCTGTGCACTTGACCTCCCCACCTGTCCTCTGCAGTCTTCATATCCGCAAGGGCTTTCATATACATCCTCAGCCACTTTAGCTGCTTCATTACGGTCTCTAGTCCTCTTCCCCGCCGTCATTGTCCACGGCATTGACCCGGTAGTGCTAGAAGGCTTATATGGGACAGAGGATGTTTCTGTCGACCCGGAAAATGCCCCAAAGCTTGATCAACTTGATTAAGTAGTACTGCTTAAGGAATAGATTACAGGGCTACTAAATAGTAGGAGATTAAGGTACTTAAAGAGAAGATTCTTAGACTAAATCCTAAAAATAAAATAAAAAGACATATTTTGTAAATGCTTCATTATAATATATAAATAAGAAATTCAATATATTATATTTAGATTAAAGTCTATTAATAGGTAATAATATATATTATTCTAGAATGTTCTTTCTTTTTATTTTACACATAAAGTTTCATAAATTAATAAGCTTATAACTATATTGTTTGGTATTTATATTATATTGATAGCGAACTTTATAACCTATATTAACTAGGTAATACTCAAACTGCTTACTCTATACTTAAGTATAAGCCCAATTCCTACAGAGGCAAGAGTTAGAGTTAGAAATACGATTATTTAGATTTATTAAGTATTCCTTAAATGTAGATCTAAAAA
>PXOD01000320.1:0-15127 GCA_003012165.1 Paramyrothecium roridum
AAAAAAAAGATCAAGCACGAATTCTAGACCCCTCTATTTCCCCTGCCTCCCCCTCCCCCAATAGTAATGAATTCTAAGAGTCTCTGTGATACTGTAGTATAAGTCGATTGTTCGCAGGTGGACCAGTCTTGGCGTCGTGATCGTCGCCGGACAGCGAAAAGAAGCTGCACCCTCTTTAATCTAATCTGGTACCAACGATCGGGCTTCCGAAACCCAAACACAATTAATGTAAGGGCTTTTCATGCTCAACGAGAAGGTCGATCGATTATCCCGGGCGATCTCTGCATTCAAAGCTTATCATCGGAGGCGTTGGGCTCGAGACCATGATCGCAAGATGTGCAAGAGATTAACATCGCTCGCCGGCGGAACGACGCAGGGGCCAGCTGTCAGGAGCTGCGATCATCAATGGCCCCAGTTTCCCGATTGTGGTAAATGTGGGCGCCTGTTTCGTTTCAAACGAGAGCCTCGCTGGCCAGCTGAGCCTGCCAAGACGTAATTGTGGCCATTGGCTATGTGTTAGCTCAAGTGTCGTGGCTGGATCAAGCGCAGCCTCTTTCGCTTCCGAGGCTCTATGGCTTCATCAGCCCAACCGAATTGGGCCTGCTTGAGCTGCCTATCTAAGAAGAAACCCATCCCATTTCCGAGCTATGCTTATTAAAAAACGGGTTCTGGACCTTTAACGTTTCAAGATAAACTTCCGCAAAAACGGCCCCAGCCATGCCGTTGAGTTTCAACCGAAAACTACGTGGTCAGCTCAAACCTTGGATAGCACATCATGCTTTGCCTCGTGCGTTGCCGTCGTTGGCATTATTCCAATGACCGGCACTCCTCTCCGCTCCTCGTCAAACCCGTTGCCGTCAAACCGTGTCCCATGTGCCGCTTTGGCCCAGGCGTCGGACCTATAGCTCCATGGCCGTGCGCCATTCCATCACTAGTCTCCTCGTCCGACGCCCCAAATCAAGGCTCTTCCACCTTCCGGGCTATCGATGCCGCTTCTTGTATTCCCTTCGTGGCGGTTGGGAAACCATGTTGCCTTCCTGCAAGCTGATCTGTCCAGGTAGCGTTGTGTAGTAGCCCCTTCGGGCAGCATCGACGCTGCTCAAATGGCCAATCAATCATCATGTCTTGTCATTGGAGTCTCCTCGAAGCTCTGTCCACGTGGCGCTCCATCTCTCTACACATGACAGAGAGATCTTCTCGACATATTCCCCGTTCTAGCCTAAAAGATACTCTCTCGGGTGTTTCCACTTCCCAACACCCTCATGACATTGCAATCCAATGCTGCGGCTGAGGGCCCACGCAAACCTTTTAACAACCTGAAAATCGTCGTTCGAGGGCACAAATAAGCATAGCTGACAGATTAAGGTATGGACAATGACGTCAAGACATGTTGATATGGAAGAGAGCACATCCATCCATGGGTCAACTGGGGCAGAAGAGGAATAAGAATATTTCTAGCACAAGAACAAATCGGTCATACGCCTATAGCATACATCAGGTAGGGCCATGTAGACAAAGTAGCTAGCCTACAATGTCACCAAAAAGCATTCCCTTCCGCCACCTAAGCCGGCAGAGCTTAAAATGTGCTTTTTGTCATTCACACATTTCTCTATAACCCTTTCGTGTATCGTCGAGAGTAGACAAGATAGCACCATATGCTGCCGTATCCCATCCAACAATGTACCACGCTGAAGAACAGCATTCCATTGTAGAAGTTGCCTCAAGTAGGTTCGAGCAGCATACGTCATGCTATACAAGCATGTGCGAGGGAGTTAACCCCTCGTTGTATGCTATGATTTCTCCGTTCTGGTTGGTGGCTGCTCTGTACTAGGAGTGACCTCGGGACTGTCCTCGGTGTCAATAATGACCGGCTCCTCAGTAACCGAACCTTGCAACGCCGTAGGCACGAAGTCCCCATCCTCAACTGCCACGGGATCATGACCCCGTCCGCTGTTGCTTGCCGAAACACCCATGGCCGGCGTACTACCGGCCGCAATCTTCTCCTTGGTCTCTTGAACAATCTTGTCAGCCTCGCTGAACTTGCCCGCAGCGCTTGACGCTGCATCTGCCGCGGCATCGTTGTTGCTTTGACTCTGAAGGACCGCATCCTTGTCAAATCGAACAATCATGCAGGACAGGTTGTCAGTACTGAAGCAGCTCAGAGCATGGTCGACCAAGAGCTTCGCAGCTGCGACAGGGTCCTGAACGCCGCGCACAAGATCTACAGCCTCTTGGTCATCGCAGACATCCCACAACTAAGATTACATTAGATTTCAACAAGCCAGGCACGGATCACGAGCAGAAACCACTTACTCCGTCACAGGCGATGATGAGAAACTCATCGCTTTCCGGCTGTATCACCGTCTCGGTCGTGTAGGGATGGCCCGTCACGAGGTCCTTCATATAGGCATCGCCGAGCGCCCTAGTGACTGCCAACACGCCATTGACACGGTTATTGAGGATCAAGCCGCCCGCATTTGCGATACGCTTGCCCTCATTCTCGTCACTGCCCTTGTGATCATATGACAAGCGCAGAGCCTTACCTGCGCGGCATAGTATGATGCGGGCATCTCCGACGTTGGCGGTATAAAGCACTCGTTGTCGGGTTGCAGACTTTTTCAGGCGTGCGTGTGCAGCCTCGGTCAATGAAGCTTTTGAATCGGCCACATCCCCAGCCTTGCCAGGCTGTTCACCTTCGTCGGGTTTCGATGCCTTGGCCATTGCAACTGCAGCTGGCGCCAGGGCTAAGGTACCAGTGGCAGATCGATCACTGGGCACTCGCTCCTCCCAACGCAAGACAGCAATGGCAGCCGTGCATCCGCTGTTCTTCAACGGAAGCTTTTCAAGCTGTGAGTCCACAGTCGTAAACGTCTGATCTAGCAGCTCGGGGATGGGTGCATTTGGATTTTTCCGTATAATGTCTTCCAAAATAATATGCAATTTCTTGCCGCACCAGTCAGCTGCGAAAGTTCCGGCGTGTCCGTCAAAGATTGCAAAGTAGCCATTGTCAGATTGAACGATATCTTGGGCAGCATTTTCTAGATCAGCCTGACTGGATCTATCATGTGTGGTTGATTCAATGGCGGGAGCGGGTGTGTTGAGAAAGTTGTAAAGAAAGGCATGTGTGTCCTCCATTGTGCGACGACACTTCTTATTTCTATCCTCCCAAACACCCACGCGGAACGTCGACTTGGGTCCTGGGAGTGATTCCCCAGCCGAGTTATTATGCTGGCCTTGCGGCACAGCCAATGCAGGATCCTGCTTGCCCAATTTCTGCAACGGGGTCTGCGACGCCAACTCGGGGTTGGCGCGACGGTCTTGCGAGAAATTTAAGCTGTTCTTGGCAGACGCGATCAGGCTGCTGGCCTTGCTGGAGACACCGCTACTTCTCCTCTTCTTGTCGGTAGATCCGCCAGTATCATGGCGGTTGGGAGGACTGCCATTTCCGCTACGTTTCTCGCCGCTAGCTGCTTGATCCGTTGTTTTTATGGGAGTCGGAGCGCTCCCGCCGGGGCTTGGTTCTGGTGAAGAAGATTTGCTATCCGATTTCGCATCGACACCCTCAGCTTTGGATCCTGAAGAGCTGGAGCCACCGCCAAACATCCTGTTCAGCAGACCTCCTCCTGTGGAGGAGAGGCTGCGACGCTTGTTGCCTGCCAGCTTGTGTAAACTTTGCGGGTATAGGTGGAATAGAGCGCCGGAAGCCGCAGTTGGTCGTCGGATCTGGTGCGATCTCCAATGAGTTGTATTGTAGTTCAGGTCGACGTCCGATGCGCGGAATGTCGACGAGTGACAGGTGCAGACTTGCCAAAGTTCCGAATGGCCAGTCAAGAAGAGTGTGCTCTTTATGTGCTTGTAGATGCGGGTGGTGGAAGATTGTTCTACTGGCCGAGACACACGTACAGGTCAGTGATGAATCTGGGACACTCTCACAAGTAAAGCGCGGCTGGGCAGGATGAATTTCTGGCTGAAAATCGCAACAAGACGATCGAAGCAAGACAGAATAAAGCAAGAAGCAGAAAGCCGTATCAAAATGGCGGAATCTACCAATGTCTTGTGACCAAGGGCGTGGATGGCGACTCTGGGCATAGGTGACGTAGTGTGGGAGGTCTCTCGACTAAACAAGCAAGCACGGAGCTGGATAGAAGCAAACATACCTAGGCTACGGCGAGCGAAGGAGGACGAAAGTGTTCTCTCGGTATCTGTGGAGCTCACGTCTTCGGGGAAGCGTGCGGAGGTCAAACAGTCACGGTGCAGGCGATGGCGATGTTGGTTTGGTGGTTGTTCAGATACTAGCGCCACTGATAGATGCAAGACGGGAGAGGAGGGGGAGTCGGCGAGCGGCCTCGTTCTTGGCCAGCGAGGCGAGTAGGGCGGGGGCAATTGTCCCAAGGTACCTCTCAGGCAGGGTACCGACTGCAAGCACCTGTACATCCACTAACACTTTAGGTAAGGCGCCAAAGCTTGAGAGACAATCGAGGTCCCTTGACGTGACCTCCGCATTTGAGCCGCGCATCGCCGTTGCCCCCCGCCGCCCACCTTGCCATGCTCTTTCACTGCCTCCGGCGCTTCAGGTGACGGGAGCTTTGCCAAATTGACCGGAAGGGGCAGTTGAAGCTTTGTGCGCGAGGTACCTACATGCACTTGCGCCTGTGCGCTACACCATGTGACGTTTCCAAAATCCATCAATGATGCCC
This sequence comes from Paramyrothecium roridum, assembly GCA_003012165.1. NCBI lineage: Eukaryota > Fungi > Ascomycota > Sordariomycetes > Hypocreales > Stachybotryaceae > Paramyrothecium > Paramyrothecium roridum. The sequence continues at coordinate 4,698 of PXOD01000320.1, forward strand.
AATGTACTCTTGATGTATTCTGAGAGTATGTGGCCCGGTCACTAGCCGTTGGTTTGTCGTGCTCGTTAGGTACGTGCGCTCTTGCTTCATGGTTGTTAAAAAATCATGAGTAATGGACAAGCAGTTTCGATTGCTGCAGGGACCGGGACTTCTGATTTCGGGTTCTTTAAAGGGCCACTATCTTGCAGCAATTTGCCCCGCTCATTCGCTTTCAACTGCGCTGTCTGGAGGGTAAGGAATGAGACACCTAGTAGCTCTTAGGCCGTCTTCAAAAACCTTTGGTCGGACCACCAGGCAGTCATTTACTGTTCATGCCAATCTAGGGATTGATTGATATGGTCTGAGCCACGCTGTCAAATTTACATTTGCTCGAAAGTAAACTCAGTAAAGCAACTCGCCACCATCCTTGCCGCATCTCGCGTCGAAAGGTGAGACATGTTGCCAAATCGAATGTCTGACCCGGATGCGGTATCCCGGTCAAGCCTGCCAGGTGCGAAAGTAGATGCAAACATGAGACTGCATATGTGGAATTCTGCAGAGAAGCCTCAATTGCTCCCTATCCTAGACTCCTAGACGTAAAACAGCGCTCTTCAGAAATCAAAACCTGCCAGCTTCTCGCCCTCGCCGCATCAGGGCCTTGTACGCATCTTTCATCAGATGATAGCCAGCTTTACCTGGCCGGATTAATGCCAGCCATTCATCTGGAGCACTCGACAAAATGCGGTGTCGTATCGCCTCCTTATAGCGACGAGAGCCCCTTGCTTCTTCATCCAAATAATAATTCTATGTGCCGTTCGTTCGGGTGCTCGGGGTAATTCTCATTTCCTTAGACTGTCGAGACGTGCTTGAAGGTCGTCATCGACAGGGTCGCCGCCGCCGCCTCCGCCGCCAACGGCCTGGGCGATGCGACCTTCGCTTTCGGCAGCGCTGCCGAGGGCCGTCGGCGTTTCACCGAGCTGTACCATGATGATCAGTATGCAATATGCTTGACTCAGGGGGTTCCGTCTTACGGCTTGGTTCAGGTCAACACCAATCTCCTCCAATACTTGCTCCACAACCTCGTCGCCTTCCTCCTCGACTCCGACATCCATGGCGTCGTCAACGGCATCATCCATCATTTCCTGCCTCTGCTCCATGATGTCGTTCTCGCGCTCAAACTCCATGGCGATCCGTTGGAGAGCGGGGAGGTTCATCTGCTTATTCATACTGCCCAAAGCCATCGTAGCTCCTTTCATGGCTTGCATCATTTGTTCGTTGGTGCGGTAGGTCTAGAAGAGCAACGACTGTCAATATACATCAAAGACTTGTCGTGGGGCCACAAACCTGAAGTCGCAGCGAAATCTTTTGTAGTTGGCTTCGCATGGCAAAAAACTTTTCGATATATCTCCGCGTACGTACCAGATCCTTGGCCTGGATCTTGCACGCGCCCATTTGTCCATTTTTGGCACTCGTCTTGATTTGTTGAATCAGCGTCTTCTCCTGCTTCTCCAACTTGACACGGGTCTGATCCAGTTCTCTGATTGCCTTGTCAAGCATGCGTTGGTTCTTGCGCAGACGCTCCGCAGGCGTCATGCGCTTACCGAAAGCCCATTCGAGGATCTGTCTTTCAATTAGCGCCGTGATGGGCGGGGGGGAGATGCTTCGTTGTTGCGCACATTCATGATGTCAGTATTGCACGGCTGTCAATTGTGATGCTCGCGCTCGTTGTGTAACCTGTTCGAGCCGGTGCAAGCCACGAGGAGAGCTTGAAGTTGTCTGGAGGCTGCCTTGCAGAAGTGAGGTAAAGTATGGTAATCCAAGGATGCGTCGTTCACACTACGTAACCGCTCGTACACGGACAGGCCCCTGCAAGGCTACCTTACCCAGACCAGCTTCCTTGCTCGGCTCACATGATAAGATAAGAAATTTGGGCTTGCCGAGCTTCTCCCGTCCGTCGCATGTCTGGATCCACTGTAAACTGTGAGGCGTCCAATTTGCCGCCCCAAAATCATGCATGCAATCACGCCAATAACCTGATTGGCCCCTGCTACAGAATACATCACTTTGTTGCACGATTACCGAGCAGTTACAAGGTAGCACCCAAAAAATCAACGCGACATCTACCCTTACATCACCATCTCTCCCTCAACCACCTATTTTGCCGCTCGATCATGCTGCTAGCACTGAGCTCCCCACGATGAGCCAGGACTATTTCAGCGACAACGGAAAGGGCAAGGCTCCCGTGGCACCGCCCTCGCAACCCGTGTCCGATGGCAACTCGCCTGACGACCCGACCGCCTCTTCCTCGTCCGCCTCACGACCAAATTACATGACCGTCGGTAACGGCTCGACGTCCGAACATGCTGCCCGCCTCCAGCAGATCCTTGAGGCTGACTCTGGGTACGGCAGCATAGCTGGCGAGGATCATCATGGCATGTCATCGACCGGCTCGTGGGATATGGCCAGCCACTATGACAGACCGCAGTCGGGCGCCATCCACCAAATGTGGTACAACTCCCAGCGCGCCACACTGGGTCGCGCCATCAACAAGGTCCTTGACCTTTTGCAAAGCTTGCAGAAGATGAACACTACTTGGCCAGCTCATTATCCGTCGGTTCAAAGAGCAGAAAAAAGCGTCGACATTTCCGGCTCTCGCCCCGGCCTTGCACATGCATACTCGTCGATCGGCGACCTGCCGCCCCCTTCGGCCATGTCTAACCCACCACATGCGCTGCGAAGGTCTTTGACTGCATATGACGACGGTGCCGCTGAGTCGAGTCGAATCGCCGAGCAACGTGCCGCACCGGAGCCCCGGCTTATGTCTCCCCAAATTGCTCAGGAATTCTCGATATTGAAATTGGACTTGAAGCTGGGCGCTTTGCATCAGGCCGAACTGGTGCATTCTTTAGAGAAGAACTCGATCGCATCATTGCTGGATGGCAAGATTAGTTCAAGTCTAAAGCACCTGTTGTCTCTTCGAGACCGTATTGAGGACACGGCAAGCAAGGTTCTGATCACGGGCGACTTGAATGCTGGAAAGTCGACTCTATGCAACGCTCTTTTACGGCGAAAAGTTCTACCTGAGGACCAACAGCCTTGTACTGCCATCTTCTGCGAAGTGCTTGACGCCAGAGAGAACGCAGGTGTGGAGGAAGTTCACGCTGTGCACAAAGATTCAACATACGACCGGCATGACGAATCGACGTACGATGCCTTCTCTCTGGCAGACTTGGAGAAGATTGTCATTGACAACGAAACTTATACCCAGTGCAAAATTTACATCAAGGATTCCAGAACAATTGACGAGTCTCTTTTGAACAATGGCGTCGTGGACATCGCTCTGATTGACGCACCCGGTCTGAACTCCGATACGACCAAGACGACAGCAATCTTTGCACGCCAAGAGGAGATTGATGTCGTTGTCTTTGTTGTATCGGCTGCGAATCACTTTACACAGTCCGCAAAGGAATTCATCTGGGCCGCGGCGGCAGAGAAAGCCTACATCTTCATGGTCGTCAATGGCTTCGACTTCATTCGAGACAAGGAGCGGTGCCAGAAGATGATTTTGGAACAGGTTAAGGGATTGAGTCCACGCACGTACAAGGAGGCATCTGAGCTCGTCCATTTCGTATCCAGTAATGCGGTACCTGTAGGCCCCTCACCTCCTGGCGGGCCTGGCGGCAGCGGTAGTGGCAGCTCAAGTGGCGGCGGTGGAGGTGATGACCCTGGTGACGACAAAGGAAAGGGGAAGGATATGGATAAGATCAGGGACTTTGAAGCGCTTGAGCAGTCACTACGCCGCTTTGTGCTGGAGAAACGAGCCCGGTCAAAGTTGGCCCCAGCACGGACATATCTCCTCAACATTCTCAACGACGTCAACACATTGGCTACCGTCAATCACGAGGTTGGACAGTCGGAGCTCGATCGCGTTACTCAGGAGCTGAAGCAGCTTGAGCCTCAGCTCGAGACAAGTAAGAAGGCTCAATCAGAGGTTAGCGAGCAAATTGGCCGAAAGATTGAAGAGACTTGCAAGGACGTTTATGACTACACTAGGGCAGAGCTCAATGCCGCCATTACCCATGCCGGAACATTCAAATATGATGTGGCTTACCCAGGGTTTTTCAGCGCTTTCGATTACGCAGACGACCTCAAGGAGGCTATGCTCTCTCACATTGCCGACTCCGTTGCGAAATGCGAGGATCACGCCCGAGCCCAGACGGTTAGGGGCGTAAATACCATCAAGCAGCTTGGTATCCTTCACGTTGGCGATGAGTTCCACAACCTACATTTCCGCCCAGACGTCATGTTCCAGAGGAAGCGGGATGCTCTAGCCCGTCAAGTGCATATTCCAACAGAGTTGATGGACTTTGTTGATTGGTCGACGTTGGTGCAGAGACAAGAGAAGGTAGCGGGTACTGGCATGGCTCTCACCGTAGCCGGTGCATTGGTGCCTCGCATGTTGGGAATGAACACTTGGATGGACCAGGCTCTTACAGCGACTCGCCTACTCAGCAGTGGAAACCTACGACAGCTCATCCTACCCGGTATCCTAGTTGCTGGTAAGTACCTCGACCGGAAACTTGATCAAGCTAGTTTATTAACTATGAATCTAGCTGTTGCCGCAACCGCCTATGTCCTCCAGCAGATCCCCAACTCTTTACCCCATCGGCTCGCCGAGAAAATTTCTAGCCAGCTCGCCGAACTTGACTACGTCCACGCCAATTCATCCCGCATCTCCTCTTCCGTCCGCAAGGTCCTCGCGATGCCAGCGGAGACGCTGCGCGTTGGTCTTGACCGCAGCGTCAAGGATCTTGGCCAACGCAGGGACGAGACGATCAAGGTCAAGGCAGAGAGCGAGCGCGCCGCGCGATACTTCCGAACTCTGGCGAATGAAAGTGCCGCCCAGCGCACCACAGTTGAGGCAGTCGACCTCGACTCGCCGCCGCAAGGGGTTCACTAAACGTCGTCTCAGAATAGCATTTTCAGGGTTTGAATTCACGGTTCGGAATGGCCGGACCAGGCGTTTTGCATGGTTCGAGCGGCTGTACTACGTAAGGCATGTTGTTGAATTAAGCTGTTAGGACGATGGTTTGAAAAATGGTGCCCTCTTCCACGCTCGAAGAAAAATTGCGCGATCGAAACCTCTCTCCTCGATTGTATGATCTTATAGCATAGATAAATGAAGCATGCATAGATAACGTTGCTCGAAGCTTCTGGGTTAGAAATACCACTTTGATTTATGTTCATCGAAATTTGTCTGTGTCTTAATACTGCTCGGTGATGTCTGCATACCTGAAAAGATGAAGGTACGGATGCCGATTGGTAGCCGCTTCAAAATGTTAGACGCATGGAAGAAAGACGCTGGGGCTCGGCTTCTGGTATTTCAGTGGATACAGCTTTGTCCATCAGTATTCGAGGGTTTTGAATACTGAAATCAATGCTCAAGATATGCCCATTCGATTTTGATGTCAGCTTCGTCTGCAACCGCAAGCGCGAGAGTGGATTGGAGGACCAGGATGATTCAAAACTGTTGATTGAGGTCATGCTTATACAGATACGTTTCGACTATTCATCAAGATGTACATGTGAAGTTTCATCTAAATTAGAGATGAGATCGAATACATCGTCCCCCCTATTACTTTACATCTGAAGCATGTTACTTCAATCCCCGTTGATGCATGTCCCAATGCTAGTCGTTTTTCAGTAGCTTATGGCCACTGACACGCCATCCCAATCAATAATGTACACATGAGGAGGTGCATCCGGAGGTGCTTCGACCTCCTCCTCTAGTCGCAGGCCTCGCGTAGGCCTCGTAGATAAGACACAAAATGGTTAACCGAACGCACGCGGCGGCTCCATTTACAGCGCGGGCTTGGCCTCGGGGCTGCCGCTGGCCAGAGCGGCGCCAACCTGCTCGGCGGTGTTGCCCTCGGTGCCGGCGGTCAGCAGCTCGCCGCCAGCCTGGCGCATCATGTGGCGCTGCTCCATGGCGGAGAGCTCGAGGTCCTCGGTGTACAAGAGGGCGAAGGGGACGGCGAAAAAGAGGGCCGAGGTGGTGATGACCCAGGCGCTCTTGCCGGTGAAGGAGAGGGCGCTCCAGGCCGTGCTGGAGACGGCGTCGACGCGGCTAGAGATCCAGCCACGGGTGTGGGGAGGGACAATATCGCGGAGGGCATATAGGCGCTCGGCGAAGGTCTCGTTCAAGGGGTCATACTCGGACTCGTTGGAGATCTCAGAGTCTGTTCCAGACATGTGGTTAGCATGAGACTAATGCTCAAGGTGCCGAGGTTGCCCGCGAGCGGAAAGAGACGTACCAGTGTCGCTGTAGTCATCGTCGTCGACCTCAGGGCCGGGCTGGTTGGACTGGAAGTGCTCGTCCTCGACCTCGGTAAGGGTAACCATTTTCGCGCGGTTTGTGAAGGAGTGAAAAAGGATGGAAAGGGATGAAAAGGACGAGTCGAGCTATGTCGTCGTCGTCTGGTCGGAACAAGCTATGTCGCGTGGTCGATAAGGGGAACTCTGCTCGTGGACAGGCTTGATAGAATACCCAAATGTCGAAGAGAAATGAGAACGATCGTAGTGCCTCCTGCAGGACCTGTCGATGCGGCGTGGTGCGGAATGCGAGAAGACGACTGGGTGGTTTTCTGGAGTTGCTGGATGCTCCTTGCGTCACGATTTTTTGGTCAAAAAATTTGGCTAGCAGACTGGAGACCTTGGATGAGCACTGGCCAGGGAGGTCAGGTGGAACGTTTGACCGAAGTCGTCGGTCGTATCACGTGACCCGCTCCATCTAAGAGTCGACACCAGCATACCCTGTGTCCATGATTTGGAGGTAAAAGGTATATAAGTCAAGGTACAGAAAGAACAGTAAGAACCACCATTTGTTGACAAGATAGGTAAAGGTAAGGAACAACGACGTTGCGCGTCCAATTGATTCTCCTCGGCTTAATATAACATGATGTGTGTCGCTGAGTCTCAGGGTGCCACTATGGTTTCTTGTATGCGACTCAAGGGCACGGCGTTGGCTCATTGCAGGCCTCATCGGAGGCGGAGCGTTCCCAATTCTCAAATCCAAATTTGAGTTCCTATAATTGAGAATTCAGCAGGTTTGTATAACTTTCAGAGTACAAAGCTTCCCCAAATGGTGTATGAGGCATGTGACCACGACCTTGATGGAACAGCAGACAAAGTTTGGACATGAAGAATCTAGGAGTATATAATGACTCCACGTCCGGAAAACCATGGTTTGCCCTTACCACTCTCATACATCCAGCTGGTGCTCAAGACTACACGCTGTGTTTCGCTCAGCGCATTCAAATTCACTCACATCGCAATTTCAACATCAAAGACGACATTGGTCACTATGGGACAAGTTTTCGAGAAGGCGACACCCCAGCCAGAAGCAGGTTGCTGGTACGTCCATAGAAGCCACGACAGTATCTTACAGGAAATGGGGAGGTGGCTTGGGAACCCTGGGGTTCGAGATACAGACTGCGACTGCCGCATGCGGGACACGTGCGCAAATGGCCCGCCTCCCATGCCGCCCTGGGAGGAATTCATACGGCCGCTGCTAGAGCAGGAGGACCTCCAGCCCGATATCGTCGTATCGATGCCGACCGCCGCGTACCCGCCTGATGCGACGGCGCCGCCGTAGGATTGGCGGCCTGCGGACCTCTACCCGTGGCCGAGTGCCGAGTCGGAGTTACAGCAACCCGGACAGTGAAGGGCCTCTGGGCCTTTTTCTCATTGACCCTTGCGAAGGCGTTGGTTCGTTGGGAGGATTCTTATGATTGGTTGAGAAAATGGTTAGGCATTGCTCGTGCAAGATTGGAACATTGGAACGTTGGAAACTGGCCCAATTTGGGTTCACTGTGGTAAAGGGCAAATCGTGTATACTACGAAACCGATGTAGGTTTACATGTACGCAACCAAGAAATCCACACAACACAAACTGCGTGCGATCCAAGGTATTGTGAGTATATCTGACCACGGGACCTGATGCTGGAAAAAAAAAAATCGATACACCTTCTCGGGAATTGATGAAAAATGTCTTGAAGGTTTAATCATGCTTTCTAAACATTTCGAATTAAACACAATACGCTTTCTTGCCTTTCTCACGCCCACCTCCCCCGCAAGTGCATCGAGTAGGTGCAAAGCAAGATATGAACCGTATGAAGGTGCAATGTGAGGTGACCGGCACGCAACCGGAACACGATCCCGGTGCAGCGGTTGTTGCGCGGCATACGCAACCGGCAAGCGATATGATTGGGTCCGGCCAAAGACCCATGATACTTCAACGACCATGGTTATGGCCGCGGCGGGGTGCGGTACACAACATATACGCTTTCACATAGTAACCAGATGGACAACCTCGTGGAGAGTCAAAGTATCGGTCAAGAATCGCTAATAACATTCAGATCTTGCGTGTGACTGTTCGCAGGCACGTAGGGAGCTTGAAGGGGATGCAGTCATCCTGGAGCGACAACGGAGCTGCGGAGCCGCCAATTTCCCCGGATTTACGAATCATTGACCTTATTCCAACACCACGTGCCACTCAGCACCACTGACAAGAGACACAGTTTAATATCCGCAGCAAGTCACCTGGCCATAGGAGCTGGGAGTCATGATTAATCGGTGAGGAAAACAAGCGACGGTGAGCCGGGGGACCGTGATCTCGGTAACAGCTAGCTCAGCGTAAAGCTGGAAAGGGGGGTTGGGCCTCAGGGTCCTCGGCAGATGGATTTTCTGGGGTGAGAATGGTCCAAAGCTTGCATGTATTTAGACGCGGGTCTTGAAGGTGAGACCGGGTAGGATGGAGCACGATCCGCGGGATGAGAGAAATTAGGCTGGCCATCCGGTGACGGTGCTTGTTTACGATGCGTAGGGCAGATGCCGGGGGATACGGGCGTCTCGCACACCTAGAGGTGGCGGTGCTGCGGCGCGCGGACAGGGACGGTACTCAGGAACCGGCGTAAAATAGAAACTACCTAGCTCTGGTGCATATACGGTAACAGGTGACTTGAGATTGGCAACTATCCGAGCCTAGACCAGAGGCCAGAACTACGTGGAGACTAACACGGATGAGGTGCTTTGCAAGTTTTTCTTCGTCTTTTCGCCAAGCGCCCGGAAAGAAACAAGCAGAGGCGTGTGCTTTTACAAGATTGGATGTACATGATTGTGCCATTGCCAGCAGCAGGACCATAGGTATGAGGTGTCGACCAACGACAAGTACACGTTTTTGATCGTCAGGTGAATCACTGGCCTTACCTTCAACGATGGGTACTTGGGCCGCCCAAGCAAGGGTGTTTCAATGGCGGGGAAGGGGGGAGGTTTTGAAGGGGTAATGGAAATGGCAGAAACCCATGCTTGGACCAATGGCCATACAAAGCGATCAAATGATGATTTTTTTCTGCCGTCCTCGTGATGCTAAGCCGGCACCAGACTGGGGGACGAAAATTCGACCAAGAAAGCAAGTGGGGTCCGCAAAACAATGGGAAGGGGGAAGGGGGAAAAAAAGAGTCAACAATACTGTAACCAAAATGGACAAGGCGCCGCACAGTAACGCAAGGCACTGCATCGTAGCAAGGCAAGGCAAGGAAGGTCTTAGCATAATCCGGGGAGGGGGGTGGAGAGAGGCTCTTTGACAAGGTCGGGCAGTCCCGTGGCTGGCAACTTGATGCACGATCAAGTAAACTGGGGGTAATGGAAACTCGAACCTGAGAAAGCTGGGGGTAATGGAAACACAGTCTGGCTCCATTGACACTCACTCGGACCAGCCGGCCGTGGTAATTAAGTGGAGATTATCGGATGCGCTTCCCTCACCACCGGAGTGGGACCCCGATCCGAGCGCTTTCTCACTTTACGGTGCAGCACTTGTCTGTAACTGTAGGTACATGCACACACACACATACGTGCATGTTTCGGTGGAGGTGTTTTGCAATAGTTGGGGATGATGACGCGCAAGCCTGCCTGCATGAATGCCGTAGCAGCGCCATCAATAACTGGGATTCCGCTGCTGGAGTTTACTGGCTCATACCGGCACAGTGCCGAGGAAAAAGGACCTTGGGCATCCGGCGCTAAGAGAGGGGGGTGGGACCTTGACAACGAAATCCCTAAAGCACAGCAGCCTCGTGGGCACATCATTTGACGCTGATGCTGCCGCCGCCGGTCCGTGAAAGAGCGGGCAGGCAAGGTTCGTGGAGTAAGTGGTCTCTCTGGGGAGGGCCCAAGCTGTCTCATCTCACTTACGGTGCTGCTGGCGGAGCCGAGGCCGGCGAATACGCTGGGGGAGCAACCTTGCCAAATGGCCACATGATGCTATCGTGAAGGCCGGAATAGTAAAAGGGGGCAAAAGCAAGCCCGCGGGACTCGCTTCCAGAGGGTCGGCCGGAGAGTGCGGCGCTGCCGGGCAAGGAACAACTGGTCAGCAGGTCTCTCTCTTTTTTTTTTTT
>PXOD01000322.1:0-12509 GCA_003012165.1 Paramyrothecium roridum
TCGGAGAAGGCCAGAGTAATAATAAAATAAATAAATAAATAAATAAAATAAAATAAAATCAGCACAATTAATGCCTCTCGCGACAAAAACGTGCGATCGGGAGACGTGCATCGATCGCCTCCGGAATGAGGGGTCCCGGACGATGCAGGGTAGCATCTGGCAGCCGGGCCTTGCCTCGTTCTGGACGTCGCATCTCGAAGCTCCGCCCTGAACCTGCGCGAACCTGCGCCGAATCTCCAAAATCGGACCTACGTTCCCATCCGAACCCTTCTGCTGCCCCATGCGCGTCCCATAATCCACCAATGGGGTGGTGGCCGAGTTGGAGAAGGGTTCGGTGAAAGGGAAGCACCCGCTTTCGCATCCCGCGAGGGAACATCGTCAAAGTTATAAAGGCGATGCTGCGTGCCGCAGGTGAGTTCCTCAATCGCCGCCAATCTTTCCCCGAAGCGTCTGTGTGTGTGTGTGTGCGCGTGTGTTTGTTTCTCTGACCCAGCACGTTCAGGTCGACCAAGATGGTCCACGTCGCAGCTCCCGTGATTCTGGCCCTCGCCGCCGTCGCCAACGCCCAGGCGAACCTCTGGGGGCAGTGTGGTGGTCAGGGCTACACGGGCCCAACTGTGTGCGTCGACGGTGCTGCTTGCACCAGCTACAACCCCTGGTATTGTGAGTTCTTTGCCAATCCGAACAAACAGAGACGGACAAGGGGCTAACAAGGAAACAGACCAGTGTGTGCCCGCCACAGGCCAGGCCAGCTCGACGAAGCCGCCTGCCACTTCTACGTCGAAGCCTCCTGTTTCGACCTCGACCTCAAAGCCTCCAAGCTCCACGTCGAAGCCGCCCAGCTCCACGTCGAAGCCGCCAAGCACCACGTCCAAGCCACCCACCTCCTCCAGCACCTCCAAGCCCCCAACGTCTACTGACGATGAGTGCTCCGGTATCCCGCCGGTGCAGACTGGACAAGCAGGCGCGAAGTACTTCTTTAGCTTGTAGGGCAGCCATAATACAATGTTGTTGACTGTTGGGCTTAAACCATTTGCAGCGGTGACTCGTACTCCCAGACCGGCTTCGACATCAACGGCCAGAAGCCCTCCGCCGCGAACCCCATAGGCAACCCGCCTCTGCCTGGATGGACCGCATCCGGTGGTCTTGACTGGCCTGGTTACCTCGTAACCGAGTTCAACAGCTCCCTGACCCTGTCCTACAACTTCGCCTACGGCGGCGCGACCGTCGATGCCAACCTCGTGGCCCCCTATGCGCCCACTGTGCTTAGCCTCATTGACCAGGTCAAGATCTTCAGTGACAATCTCGCCAGCAAGCCCTCGTACGCCCCCTGGACCGAAAAGAACACCGTTGCTGGTGTGTGGATGGGCGTCAACGACGTCGGCAACAGCTTCTGGCTCGACAACCAGCCAACTAGGCAAGGCGCTATCCTGGATGCCTACTTCAAGCAGATTAAGATCATCTACGATGCTGGAGTCCGTCAGTTCGTGCTGCTGACCGTGCCGCGTGAGTGACGTCCAGGAAGAGCATAATATTGAGTTGAATTGGCTAACATCAAATAGCAACGGACAAGTCACCACTGATGGCAGGAGGTCAGACTCCCGATGGCTTGAAGCAGCTTCAGAGTGCCATCAGCTCCTGGAACCAGATTCTGGCCAGCAAGCTTGCGACTTTCCGCTCGGCCAACGCAGGCACAGACATCAAGGTGGTGGACACGGCCTTGGCTTTCAACGCCGCCATCAACAACCCCCAGCAATACGGCGCGCCCAACGCTTCATGCTTCAACGCCGATGGCGTCTCCTGCGTAAGTTTGCCTCGTGTTTGGAAGTGCGCTGTTCGTGATAAGACTAACGGCAGTTTAGCTCTGGTTCAACGATTACCATCCGGCTACCGCGATCCAGAGACTGGTTGCCTCCCAGGTTGCTGCAGCTTGGAGTAGCTTCTTCAAGTGCACCAACAGCATCTTCTGCTAACTGCCGGGGCGCTTGTGAAACGCTACTGCAGTCTTGTGATTTTGCGCAATGTATTATTTGTTCAGCTTTTGGTACGGTTGAGATAGTTAGCGCAGCCGCACAACCACGCCAGCACGTTATTATGGTTCGCAGTGTCGAAGCAGTTGGCACGGGCAAGTAGGTGAGCCCGAAAGCCGTTATCCTAAAAGCATCATAGTGCGTTCCCAATGTCGTTAAAGAGAGTCCAGCTTGGCCCAGGACGTGGTCGCAGTGGTAGAGGTGTGCACCAGTAATGTTGTCTCGTTCTAAATGCCACCCTTGCCCATTGCATACAGCGTGAAATCAGCCTTCTCGGTCAAATTGCGAGCCATTAAGGTTTCAGGTAGGACCCTTTAACTCGGATATTCGCCGTGCCATGCTTATGGTTGCATGTACCGTATCGCTCGGACCATGCGAAAAATTTCTTCTCGATTGCTTTGGGACAAAGTCGAGGCTTGGCGACTCCGGAGGTATGGTTCTGTAGATGAGAAATCTCGAAAGCATCTCCACTGATACACTCGCGTCAGTGCTATGGAGCCATATGCCCCCTGAATAGAAGGCCCAGGGTATCAAAGAAGGTCGGTAGAATGTTCTTCATCTCAGTCTCTAGCGCGGTGGATGAAGCTAGGCAGTGATAGAATTTTCCATTCAAATCAAACGGTGTCTGGGATAATTGACCAATCCTTTAATCAATCTCGCTCAAGCCTGGGGGTCACCACGTGCGTCCTTGGAAATCCGCTGGTTCTGCATCAATCCTGGCCGCCGGGGGCTTAGTCCATATTGAGGAAGGGCAACGCAGCATCCGTAGGAGATACGAATGAGCTAGGATGCTGAATCGTTCAATTCCTGGATCCTACAACTCGAGATGGTCCCGCTGCTGAGGGAAGAGGAAACAAGTGGAGTTTCGGGCAGCAAAGGTGGAAACGGCAACTCCAGCGATAATTTAGAAAGCGGTGTGTTGCGTGGGCGAGTAATTCTTCAAGCCTTGTCGATCGTCACATGAGCGGCAGTAGTCTGCATGACAGATGAAGCAGTGCGTACCATTCAGCATGGGCAAGCCGTCGCATCAGCGGCTGGCGGACCAAGCGCCTGGATACCACGTTTTCCCACCTTTCTTTTTCCTTAGCGAGCTGCAGCTAGGCTGGTGCTGCATACTTGGTGGAAGCTTGAGGTTGAGATGTGGTGATTGATCGGCAATGACAGTAGGATCATTGCAGAACGTACGATGATGTAGCCATGAGCATCATCGCATTGGTTTAAAGCCTATGCGTGACAACGGTGACAAAGATGCAGCATATTAGATCATGGGAACCAAGAACCATGACACTGCCGTCATCGCTTCTTGACGGCTGCCATTCGCTAGGAATGAATGGGCCACTCTTGATCAGATTGCGCACGATTCTGGTACCCTGGCAGACACCCGTTATCAACATGGCCCGCACAACAATGACGCATCACAGGCAACGCTCGCCGAACTCGGTCGTCCTATGTGCGAGATTTTGGGGAGGTGACTGGGTCTAGGAGATCGAAAAGATCGTCGAGGGCCACGCGAAAGGACCCTTTGTGAGGCAGCCACCTCGCGTGCTTCCTCCCTTGTCATTGACATGGCCTTCGAGCCTATTCAGACCGGTCAAAAGCAAGAGCCCATACCCAGTCTACAAGGGTACCTCGTTTCAAGAGCCACCGTCCAAGGAATGCCGTTCATTGCCTCCTCATTTCTGGGACTAGCAACCTTGCATGAACTCGAGCATATCAATGGGCGAGGGGGAGAGCCTGCGCCAACGACTAGCGTGCGCTCATCCCATGGTCTGGAATTGTTACTGAGAGGAGAGAGGGGCAGGCATTGCACAACTACGCACCAAAAACGTCCCGGCCCGAGGGGCCACGGCTTCGTGAATGGGGCATAACCGAGACGCTGGGTTTGGCTAGAGTTGTGCAAAAGTGATGTTGATCGTTACGCTAAACGTTGATAGTGCGCGAGAGGGCGGCCAAGTAATGCCCCTAGATTGTTGACACACGTGCAACTCCGCTATGACGATCTCAATGCTATTTTGTGCGAAGTTGTGCAAGAACAGCTGATTATCCAATTACACGTTGTCAAAGACGACTTCTTGGCCTGGGGCTTCATACCGGAAGCGTCGGGGTTCAATTAGGAAACTGGATTTCTCATTAGCAAATCGGAAAACCAGTCTACCGGGACGCGAACAAAGTTCTTTGTACCGGTCACAGCAAGCCATCCATGCTAGGTTGAAGAATCTTTGAAGTGGGGGTTTCCTTAGGAGCCGGTCAAAGACTTCAACCCTTGCGAGAAGTGCTCGTTTGATGTTCTCGAAGCTCGCTTGTAAGACGTGCCCACCTGCTTGCCCCGCTGGTGTCTAATGAGACATTTTCGGACGAGGGGCCGTCGCCGTCATACGCTAGAGAAGTATCTTGATTCTCCCCCTTTCCTTCTTGTTTGAGAAGGTCAAACAAAGGCGAAGGGTCTTTTTTGGTCCTCGAACAAATGTGGAGCAACGAGCGGTCCATAATTTGAGTGCTCGACAGTCATTGATTGTTCCATTGTTTGTGTCAGGAAGAAGTGCAATCCTGCACAGGCAACAGAATTCTAACTCCAGGGCCCCTGGGTCGCTCCACCTTGCTCCGAGCCAGCGTCCCGGGGAAGCACCAAAGACATGTTTCTGGGACAGCAATGATTGGACCCATTCACGGTGCCAAGCTCCGGTTTGCGTCGCCCCAGTAGTTTCACCGCACGCATGATTTCAACCACTGGAGGGAACGATGTGTCCATCCCAGCAGAGCATCATGTGGCGACTGTTAGCCTGGTCTGTGCCGTGGTTCGGGGCGAATTGATAAGGGTTTCGCTTCGCCAATTTCGCTGACGGTCCAGTAGATTTCTAGAGGGCTGACCAGAAGCTACCCCCACGGGGGTGAAGACGTGGTTGGGGGCGACGCTTCTCGGTTGATGCGGCGAAACAGTTCCTGCTTTGAAGGTAAGACAGACTTCGCGGTAATTGCTCTATATGACAAGGGTGTAATTCTAAGAATGGACCGGGTAACTGGGTCTCAACTGGCCGCAGCGCGTGGTCTGACGATATACCTACCCAAGGGCCTGGATGCTGAACGGCTAGCGATGTTTCTTTCCATGGCGATGAAATTATTCCAGCAATCAATTCCCCTTGTGGGGCACGGCCACAACCTAGTGTTGGTCAAGGGTCACCATGCCACTCTACAGTACCGTACCATCACACGCGAATTGTGAAGTGCGAAGTTGTGTGTTCTAGTACAAGTGACTACTGCGTCCTTGACGTTCTCCGCAGCCCTGTGTCGATCGCACGCGAGCAACACCGACCCCTTGTGGGCGCTTGGTTCATGGGCGACCCGAAACTTGAGGACATTCGGCCAAGGCTTATGCGGTAGAGGTTGTAGCGGTCAAGTATGACGTGATACATGTTCTAAGGGAAGCACGGTGTTCGGCATGATGACTCGGACCGAACAGCCAGCGACGAGTAGGTGTTCCACGTGCCCAAGACCCGCTGCTGATGAAGCTGTAAGGTGGTGTTGCTGACCCGCGCTCGCTATTGATGTTCTGCAAAACAGTCGAGCGGTCTGCACGATCCGCTCGGTTTTGGGAAATGCAGCACAGGACGGGTTCCAGCGAACCAGAGAGTTTCTTCAGATCAATGTTTCTTTGGTACGCACATCATGCAGCACGATTGATGCAACAGTGGCATCCGCAGGGCACGCCCCCCAAGGGAACCTTGAAGCGGGCGTTTGATTGCTCCACAAAGGCCGTTAGATGCTCGAATTGGGCGTTTCGTCGTGGTCCAACCATGTGCTGCTGCATGCTGGACTTGCGTGAACCTTTTCCAGGGCCCCAGTCCGCGCATACTCACCGGTTCCTTAATTGGGAATGCGCTAGGATTGATTAGGATTCTGGAAGTGTGTATGACCAGGTGTTGTGACCACCTTCACACATGGGTGTGTCAACATTTAGGCTTATCGGAGGGAGTCGCAGCCTGAATAGGCCAGGTGTGCAGCCGAGGAGCCTGACGACATACGGAACGCAACGCATTGCTCCCACGATATTAGGTTTTTGGGGATTCCGGCAAGCCTCAAAGAACAACAAATCTCGGACGGAAAGGCCGAGGCAGTATTCGGCAATGCACCGCAGATTATTCGCTCCAGCCGCCGGTAGTTCTATGCCCGACGGGAGGAGTGGATCTTTCGTACCCTGATGTGGCCGAGCCATGGATCGTCGAGCAACGGCCGTCCCAACAGCCAAATGAGCAGAGTTGGTTACGACGTACAGTAGATGAATGCAATGCAAAGGCAGGTTTGAGGCAATGGCCCGGAAGCTGGCGACGCGGGCCGCGTCGTCGATAGCATCGCCAATGGCGTCAAATGCGTGCTGCCGCCAGCACCATGGATTCTTATCCATGCAACACGTCGCCAGGCCCTGTCTCCGGCTGCGTCCCGGAGCAAGGAACGTCGAAGCCAAAAGCCTTTTCCGCAGCACAGCTTATTCGTGGATTGGGCTCTAGCTGTTCCTATTTCGCACAGGAATACTACCCTCGCTCATCCAGATGCGAAGGAATCGGGTTGCAGAATAGTAGTAATACTCGCTCCTCAGCGATGACCGGTGTGAAACAGATCTTCGAAGCTCGGCGAGTAAAGGCTGATAACGCAGGTGGTTAATCCCTGGGCGCCTTGCCATCGGATGATGCCCGTGTAGCAACCAGAGATCTCTCGAAGACGATCAAATCAGATCACTCAGAGCCAATCCTGCATGGGCTCCACGTCGCGCACACACTGCGTATTGGTGTTGCGTGTCAATCGAGTGTGCTGCGTTGAACACCTCACCAGACGCATAACGCCTGAACGCAGCCTAGAAAAGAGATGATAGTTGACGAGAGACGGAACGAACGACACGTGTAGGGGCATAGGACAGCATGGACTCCAGGTGCAGTACAGCATTTTTCAGCCAAGGACTCGATTTCGGGATGGCTCGACCCTTGCTCATGGTTGGATTGAGATCACGAGCTGGGAAATTCAAGGCGGTACCATTTCGGCTTGAGAAACGAGTTTCTCCATGCTGGTCCCACTTGACTACCTTCCGGTCGGAAACGAAGATTTGCTCGGATCCATGAGGAACATACGGATAGAGCAGACTGCAAGGAAAAAGGAAAGGGGGGGGGGGGGGGGCGTTTCCTTCACGGAGCTTCCAAGGTTGACGATGCTCGTAGGGTCCAGTGGATTGGCTGGGCGACGGCGAGTGAGGCCAAGAATCCCAGGTTGAAAATACCGTCATTCCCCAGAGGGCAGTGAATTAGCCATTGGTAGATGCAGGCCGAGCCTCCGACCAGGGCCTGGCTTCGCCCATCAAGGTACCAAAACGAGGCGCGAGGCGAAGCCTGGAACGTCGGATGCACCCCACGCTGAAGCAGGGCAGGGGACAGTGGGGCGCCGGTTGAGTGAGCTGGAGCGCCTGGCGTTACGGTACTGTGCAGCAGAGAAGCGGCCTCGTGAAGTGCGTTAAGGCAAGTTATCCCATGCCATTGGCAAAGCGCGACGGTACCCGGTACTGTACTCTGTACAGAGCACCGTACCGTAATAGTGGCGACCCCATTCAGTGGACTCGAGATGCCGGTAATTTTGGCCCAAGGGTTTCTCGCTAGTCGATGTCTGGATGGCTTGGGGACCTGAAGAGCCGGACATTGTCGAGGCTGACTCACAGCACGGCCGGGTATGAGAATGAGGTGGATGTGCTAGGAAATTGCTATTCCTGGGTTGACCAGCGGGCGGCGCCGCCCTCACCGAGGAGGAGAAAACATCGTGATTCCTCGTTCTGGCGAAAGCCGTGGGTTGATTGAGCTTGACTCGTGCTGCCGTCTTTTGGGCTGTTGAGCATCTGTGCTTCGGGAGCTGCAGGTACCTTACGCAGAGGTCAGGCACATCAGGTCGCACCGAATCATATCATGGATAGACGCATAATTCGAGCCGTGCGCTGTATCGGGCTCTCGGGGCGCTCCTTCATACCTCATAGCTCATAGCTCATGCCTCATGCCGCATGCCGCATGCGCATGCCTCACAACTGGCTGGTGCTGTAAGGTAGGGTAGGGTAGGGTAGGGTGGGTAGGGTTGGGACAGGGCGAAAGAGGCGTCGAGGGCGAGAGGGAGGGATGGAGATGGAGGGGTTCTGCTTGTGCTTGTGCTTGTGCTTGTGCTTCTTGCTTCTTCTGGCTCTGGTTTCTGGTTTTGGAGGGGGTACATTCAGCACGTAGTCTACCTAGCACACACGCACATTCTCCCTCCGCTCACGGGTAGGTGCACAAGGGCAAGCGTACTAGACCAGGTAATAGCAAAGCAAAGCAAACCAGCCATGGCCCCAGGCAACCAAGCAAGCAAGCAAATAGCCAAGCACAACACAAACCTCGACACAGTTTGTTGCACAACACCAGAACCAAAATACCCACCCCTCCCTCCTCTCTCCCTCCCTCCCCCAATCTAGCTCGCTCATCAACCTCCCCTACCTAATGCCCCTCCCCCCTACCCCCTGAGTCCCACACTCGGACATGGCCCACCTGTCAGTCACGCCAAGCAAAAGTCGCCTACAGTGTGTGCTTGGTTAGGACCGCTGGAAGTGGCAGACGGCACAGGGGGGAGGGGGCGTTCGCTGGGCGCCTCGGGACGTGAGTCTAGCGATGCTGGCCCGGACCTGTGTGGCGGGCCGCCTCATCCCAGCATGAAGGTTCTCTTCCTCATGGGGGGGGCATCCTGGCCTTCAAATTCCTCGTGCAAGAACTGGGTCCAGAGTTAAATACGCTCCTCTTCCGCCCTTCTCCATAATTCAAGCATTATCAGCCTTTTCAACGTTGCAGCAGTCTGACCCTGACGGCATCTTCCACTGACATAATAACATCGTCTTCTCTTCATCAACAGACACACCGCTTGCTTGTCTCTTCAAGTACACAACCTCTTTCGGCTTGATACAACACTTGTGCTTCGGGGCCCGCCCTGCCTCTCAACACTCGACCCTTGGCTTTGAGAGAGTGTCACGGATCGCTAGCAAAACTTTTCATCCTTCACCATGTGCAATTACATCTACGTAGGTGCACCTAAGCAACACGAGTGCAGGCGGGATAAGCAGCTTTGCTGACCAGGACACCCACTTGTCACAGAAGGAGCTCAGCTGCCAGCATCACTACCACCTTGTCGAGTCATGGTGTCCCAAGTATATCGAGACTGAGCGAAGGTGTCCGCCCACCATCGTCAGCAAGCAGTACTGGTAAGTTGCCTTTGTGGCAATGGCAATCTTTCCCTCGATCGGCAGGGGCACAATGCTAATCCCGCTTTCTTTCCGCAGGGGTGATGATATTTGTGGTATGTCAACTGCAAGCTATGCGTGAAGCAACAGCCTCTCACGCCATTGTTACACAACTTCAAGCGCAAACCTGACTGACTTGGTTCTGCAGCTGCCTGCCGCGAGAGACAGCAGCCGCGCAATCACCCATGGGCGAAGCTGATCAAGCGGCCTGTGACCAAGGCGGAGTACTCGCAACCATACGCATATCCGCATCACATATCTGCGCAATGAGAGAGGCACCTTTGCTGACTACGACTTCCGCCCGTCGGTGACCGGCGGTGTCGAACTCACCCGTGTGCCTGCTCACCTGACTTGGGAGGCCGACGCCAGCTCGGCGTCAGCTCGCTGAGCGTCGTCTCCAGGTCGAGAGCATGTGCCGTCGTTGCTTTTTCCTTGGTTTACTATTCATGCGACCTGCTCTTACAACTGCAGGCGCATCACTTGCAGGCGCTCAAAACTAAATAGGGCAATTTTTCCTCTGCCCCTCGACTACAGTACCCACCAAGCTGTTTAACCGCGGCTTTCTCATACACACCCTCATCATTACTACAGCACGACATTCTACCTCTTACCTACCCGGTCTCGTCTTTGGTCGACATCATCACTCGGACTCGGATACGTAAAACAAAGAAGATTGTTGGAGCAAACGACTTGAAACGAAAAACAGGACTTTCCATCTACAACACAATCTCGAAGCGATCTTTACAGCACACTGGGCAAGGGGGGAAAAGAGACAAGGGAAAAAGCAAAAACAAGAACTTGATTTACAGCCTAACATTACTAGATGTTTGCATTGGGCTATCGGGTGCGAACCTGACCTGTAACATTGGGGATTTCTCTTCTTTCATCTATATCATTCTAATATTTCTTTTTCGTTTTTTTCCCTTTCCTTTCTGCTTTCCTGGAAGCAACTACGTTTCCGCAGCGAAACACTCTCGAGTTTGGGATCATCCGGCCTTGGTCAGGCACAAAGCGGAGGACCTGCATGCGGCCGGCGGAATCTTGCAGCAGTACCTGGAACTCGAACTCGGTGGAAGGAGGAAACATGGGAGATGTCTGTTGCATATGCAGACTCAACAGGCGTTCTTGTTTCACCACGGAACAGCATTCCGCGCGCCTCTCGGATTCAAAACGATGACGATTTTCGGAGCGACAGGGGAACCCGGGGATCGCGCCATGCGGACGCAGCAGAACTCGCCGGGCCCACGACCGTTCGAGCCCCCCACCGTCTGCTGTGGCTTGAAAGGACGGGCTTCTCAACCAAACACACATTTCACATTTGGGGTCAGCGGCGACAACGAGGATTTTGGGGGCGGGTCTTGCTTGGCTGCTTGAGGAGGCGGGGTGGTTTTTTTGTTTTTTTTTGTGCTGGTTAGCATGTTGGGCATTAAATGGGCATCTTCGGAGGGGGACATTCATGGGGCACTGGGATCAGCACGGGGTTCTGTTATCTTTTATTTTTTTTCCCACTGCTTTTTCCTGTCTATTTTTGGGGCGTGAGTACTGGCGCAGAGCATTCTTGAGACTGTTTTGGCTATTATTTGTTTATAGTATAACCGCGTAGGGTACTATCACTGTGTGTGATTGGCGAAGCGGCATCTGTTTGAGATTTCTCAACAAGCAAGTGAGAGAAGACAAGGTCTTGATCAATGAGAAAAGATGAAATCATGCATTCCATTTTCAAAGGGCACCCTCCCAATGGGCTGTGTCGTAGGTCTCGAATCACCCTTCGCCCTGCGACGTCTTGCAGAGCCAAAAGCCGCGCTCCCCAGGTGTAGTACTGGGTTACCTATTAGGGGGAACGTCTTCTATCACAACTCAGAATCCCCATCAGCCCCTCCACCCCAGTCCCGATCTGAGTAGCTGACGCTCATGTTACCTTTTCCAGTGCGCCCTCCTCCACCACCACCCTCCTCCTCTCTTTCTCCTGGCTGCCCAACCTGGCTGGTAGATCATATTTGCGACTGCATATTGGTCACGCGCGCGTCAAAAATGTCTCCTCCCCCAAGAGGTCAAAGGAAGGTGCGTTGTTTCCTCCCTGGTGCTGCAACCACCGCCTGGACAAGACGGCGTCATGTATGTCTGCGTCAGCGAGCCAAAACTCGGGCCGAGGCGTGTTTGGCGGCGGTAGAGGCCGTGACCGCTAGAGGGGGGGAATGACCTCGACGTGAACTCATCTCAGTCAAGAATCTGTAACATTTGCTCCCAAGCGGACATTTTGTTCCCACCGTAGTGCTTGATACGTCACAATTCAGGCGCTGGCGCTGGGGAACAACAAACGAAACAAACGCCCCTCCTTGCAGGCCAAGATGCTCATGTGCTTTGTCGGCGGCTCTGCATCCTGTCTCTGTTGGCCAGAAATGAGACAAGCACCGTCTCCTTGGTGCACCGAATCGGACAATCTTTCTCCTTCGATTTTTGGATCTGGAACCTGGACGTGACCTAGAACTCCAGCCAGAAGCAATAGCAGCAGTAGGAAGATGGCGCGGTCTTGGACTGCCGAACATGGGTTGTCTCGATTGTTCTCAGCTCTGCTGTCGTCCTACGAAGCCAAGCCCCCCCTGACCAGAGCTTATCTGATTCGAGGTGATGGCGTTTTCTCATTTTACGGATGTGGTGACCACAGCAAAGCACCTTATCTGACTATGTGTGTGTGAATGAGATCCGGTAATCAGAACATGGATGGTGAGATTTGGACAGCACCTGTGAGGGAGATCCAAACTCGTTAGGCCAATCAACCACGTCTCCTCGCACCCTCCTCGGTTGGCCACGTTCAAAACCAACAAAAAAAAAAACCAACACTGCAACAATACGCCGCGCTCCTGATTCACTGACGATTGATTGAATGATTGCATGCATCCCGAACAAACCATCTTCCAGCAGAAATTTCTGTCCTCCCTTCTCCCCCCTCCTCCCACTCCCCACTCACACTCGCACTTCACACTCCCCTTCTCCCCTCCCTGGCTTCCTCCCTGGTCTCCTCCCTCGTGCTCCCACAACCCACCCCTCATGCAGTTACTCGTTTAGACATTTGCCTTGGAGTCGGACACGCTACTGCAGCCACCAGAAAGCAGGCGACCCCTTGCCTGCAGACAAGGATCTTTAACCTAAGAAAACGCCACAGGAAGCATTGATTGTGTTCTACCGAGTGCAAT
>PXOD01000323.1:0-35664 GCA_003012165.1 Paramyrothecium roridum
ATAATCTTTCCAAGGATGGAACTGACCATGCACCCGTACCAATACATCGATGCTGATGTCGTCCTAACTCCCCACTGACCCTGGGATTCACGCTTGCTCTGCTGGGGGTCAAAGGGGGGGGGGGGGGGGGGTCCTTGAGTTTGGCTTCCGCAATGGACCGTAGCCACCGAGGCAGCACTCACTCACTCACACACCTACACACACACACACTGCCCATCTTGTCCCCCACCCCTTTCGTGCAAATAATTTAATAGTAGCGCTTGGGCTGCCTGGTTTTCTCTGATGGCTTGATTTGACACGGATATTTCATGACAGTGAAAATGATTTCTCCTTTCTCTGTCATTTCTTCGCTTTGATCCATATCATCATCACTCCTTATTTCCTTGGAAAATCTTATTGCAACCACATCGGACTCCCACCGCAATAACGCTCATCTATACGTTGGTACAACTATAGGCCTGCGCTTTCATTTCGCTACACCACTCTGTGACAGGCTACAGCCCTCATCTCGGCACCACCAGCGCACCTTTCGAGTGAAATTCCCAGTAGCGTTATTTATCCCATCTTTCTCTTGTTCCGCGTCTCGCTGAGGTAGAGGGGCGTTGCGGACTGTTTTTAACACTACGACAAATCTCTTGAGACGTTGCAACGCCCACAATCCGACACTATGCCTCTAAGCCAGCGGACGTCCGGCTCACACGAGCGCAAGACTTCAACAGGATCGTCTGGGAAGAGTGGTGCGTCTCGTGGGAACCATGTTCGCTTCTCGGATGTTGATTCTGGAGTAGGCTCCGGCTTAGAGATTGAAGAAGACCTCCGCGATGCCCTTCAACGGGCTAACACAGAGTGGAACAAGGCAAACGAAGCCAGGGACAAGTTCCAGCTACTGTATGAACAGACAAATGCCAAACTTTCCGAGGCCAACAAGGCCAAGGACGATCTTAAGTCGGAGACCCTTGCCGTTAAGGACCACAACGCTGCATTGAAGCAAGAGCTGCAGCGACTTAAAGACCTTTACGCCGCTTTGAAGTACGAGCACAGGATCTTGTCGCAAAGCCACGAGGAGCTCAGAACTAAGCATGACGCCTTGGCCCTCAGATACAGTACGCCGCATCAACCGTCGCCCACGGCCGCAAAAGCCGATCAACTTCCTGAGCGGCCAAAGGCTTCTCGGACTTCTACAAAGGAAAAGCACCGCGACGAGCGCAGCCGGACCAAGGACAAGGAGAAGGAGAGAGAAAAGGAAAGGGACAAGGAAAACAAAGCCGAGAGAGAACGGCTCCTAGGGCGTTTCGAAGGCAAGCGCCCATCTCCACCAGGCCATCGCGACAGCTTTATCGAACCTTGGGGACCCGGTGGGCGTTCCCCGACGGTCGATACGGCAACTCGAGCATACCCAAACGTCGCAACGGGCCGCCTGCAGCCACCCGCTTTAACACAGGCGCTTCAACCAGCTTACTCCAATGTCCCCCGTGTGGCCAACCCCTTGAGCCCGGGAATTTATAGCAGCACGGCCATTGCATTTGACGACGACGAGGATGACGATGACTACGAAGATGGCAATTACCACGCACATCCTTTGGCGCGGTAGAGTGCCGATATGACCTCAACCTCGAATTGCCACGGCCAGCTCCAACCTCCTCTGACACATATTCAAGCTCTGGGCGCGCGCGAATTCTGCATCACCATATACCATCCTTATTAACCTTCCGTCCGCCCGCTTTCCTCAATGGGCCATGCTGCCTATAAGGCGCCCCACCAATATGCGGGTGCCCGGCTGCATTCCCCGCCATCAAGACCTCCACCTTTCGGCCCCGCAGCCCGACCTCGGGCTTTCTTCGCCTGGAGTCGCTTCTGACTATATATACGTTACTTAGCCGACTTGACGCCGCCAGTCTGGACTAACCCTTGAGCGGAATTCGAAACAAGGGTACCAGCTGGCCGACAAACTCCTCCTTACGTTACCGTCGCCAAATCGCCTACTCCTCTGATACCCTGGCCCCCTCAGTCGGCTTGCATATTGAGCGCTAGTCTGACTCACGTTTCTCTCCCATCTTTTGGAATCTTCCCTGTATTATCCTACAATATTTCATTACCTTTCTCCGACTTGTTTGGACATCTGTTTCTTCTACTTGTCCTACTTCCATCTTTGTCACACATTTGTACTGTACTGTACAAGACCCGGCAGTATGAAGCTATATTCATCTCTTTCCGACGACCTGGCCCAGTGGGCCCAGCGCCAGCCAATCTTCTTCACTGGCTCCGCACCGACGCACGGAGCTCACATCAACGTTTCTCCAAAGGGTCTTACGGATTCTCATTTCGCCGTGCTTGGGCCCAACCAATGTGCATACATTGACCGGACGGGTTCGGGCTGCGAGACCATATCACATGCGTACGAAAATGGGCGTCTGTGTCTGATGTTCACAAGCTTTGGACCATCTCCTAGAATCATGAGATTATTCTGTCGCGCGAGCGTTGTGGAATGGGACCAACCGCAATTCAATTCCCTTGTTCGCCAGATTGCCAAGGGAAAGCGAGAAGCATTCGATGGCGCTCGTGCAGTCATTGTTTGTGATATCTGGCAAGTCCAGACAAGTTGCGGCTATGGCGTTCCGCGGGTAAAGCAAAGCTTCTACGCCCTCAAGGATGATGATGCGGAGAATGCCGATGAAGCCATCCGACAAAAGGATGATGCCGCTACCGATGAGCTGGTTGTTTTCGAAGAGCGTCCGACCTTGGATCGGCACGCGGTCTCGTACGCGGGTGAAAAGAAGATGGTTGCATATCATAAAAAAGTCAACTTCGACAGTCTTGACGGGCTGCCCGGCTTGATAAGCGCCCGGCGGGCGGTGGGCCAGCGGTTGTGGCTTGTGGACATCCAAACCAAGCTGCAACGTCTCTGGGCTGAGCGGGAAGCCATGGCCTTTGGGGCTTTACTGGCCGTCTTGTTGTATTTCATTTATAACTGGGTATGGGGCGTTCGTGTTATCGTTTTTAGATGGCCTCATGAACCGTCGGAGACGGTGTCTGCCTAGCGTCAACGTTTGTAGCCTTCGCTGGCTCTGTCGACTCCATCGTTGAGTGATTGGGGCTTACGGAGATGTGACGTATATTGGACAATGACTTTCTGATTTCATGCGGATACCTTGGAATAGAATTTTGGTTTGAGTTTTGTGATTTGACAGCAAATATCAAGCAATCGATGTATATTTATGCTATGCATTACTTCGCGTGTGAGCCTAAGATGCGTTGAACCTGACCTGGGGCTTTCACATGCCTAATAGGACAGTGCTTAGAGGACAATGTCAGAAACGTTATGGCTTTTGCAGGACTGACGCCTAGCTGACCCCGTCGCTGACGATTGAGATCTGGCTCGTGACGGTTCGTGGCAGCAATAGCTGGACCAAGTCATCGAGCATAACTGCCAACTCGGAATAGGCGAGCATTGTAGGGCTCAACGCGTGCCCGTGCCGAAAATCCTTGGGACGGAAGGGCCAGTCTTTCACACGCTGCCACAAGACCTTGGCAGGCCAGCCTCTGTTGTTGTGACTCGGTGGGGTGGCCGGTAGGGCTGTTAAGTCGCGAGAACGCATCAAAAAGATGTGTCACAGAAGTGCGATATAGTTGCCTGGAGTAAATACTTCGGCACAAATAAGTCTAGCCTCAACCCGTGGTGCTGACCGCCGTAGCCGGGGTAGAGGCTTGCGTGTTATTCGTGCCTCCTCCACTGGCACTACCCTTACCACCGCCTCGACCACGTCTGCCTCGATTGGAAGCTGCCTTCTCCGGTGCCGCACCACTGCCACTGTTGGTGGTAGCTGGACCAGTCGCTGGCGTGGTTTGTGGTGCTGGTGCTGCAGCAGGTTTCTTGTCTTTTCGCTCGAGGACCTGAACGGTGCCCTGGGCGACAGTCACCGGGCTGGAGGAGATGGCCTTGACAAGGCTCTTGTGGTCTGCAAATTCTACGTAGGCAAACCCCTTTCGTTTATCCATCTCAATAGATGCAATGGTACCAAAAGCTTCGAGTGCTTGCTTGAGACTTGCTTCGGTGATACCTTGTGACGGGTTTGCATGCTTAATGAAGCCGCGCACCCCGTCCGCACTTACTGCAGGTGACTTTTTCTGGTTAGCAGCAGGTTTGTTTCCAGCGTTCTTCGAGTTGGCAGGAGCATTTGAAGCAGCTTTAGTAACGGCCGGTTCCTGGGTGGTTTGCGAATCTGCTGCAGCACGAGTACCACCATCATTCTTCTTCTTGAGGATGACAGGCGGCGTTGAAGTTGTAGTTCCCGCAGTGCTTGGGGCATCGGCGGCCTTAGACTTATCAACACTCTTGTCGGAATTCTTACCGCCCCGGTTCCTCCGACCTGAGGCTTGAGCTTTTGGCGTCGTGGAGGTTGTAGGGCTGTTCTTTGTCGGCTGCGAATTACCATCATTTGTCAACAGAGGGGAAGCAGGTCGGTCTGAGGCAGGCTTTGTTGTTTCCTTGGTGGAAGGAGATTTTGTGTCAGCCTCTGCCTTTGCAGCATCCTGCCGCGCGCGCCTATGCGCGCTGCCAGGGCTGAGGCCGAGGTCACGTTGTAAAATCCTAGCAGCAGCGGCTATGCCAGCCCTTCGGCTCTTAGGCGCATCAGAGGCAGCGCCGGTATTTGTTTGTGTTGGGGTGGTTTTAGTTGCATCCGGCGCAGGCTGTTCAGGCGCGGCCTTCTTTGTGAGGATCTTGACAGTCTCCTTGGTAGGCTTTTCACCTTTGTCGTTCTTATCACCCTTGCCACGCTTCTTCGTACCTTCGTCATCCTTAGACGAGCCTTTACCTTTGGCAGCTCCGGATTCCTGACGGCCGTGTTTAGCGTTCTTGCCATCCTTGCCATCCTTGCCCTTGTTGGCCTTCTTTTCCTTCAAGTACTCGACAAGAGGGGTCGTTGTGACCTTGGTCTCCGTTTTTCCAGCGTCGTCATCCGCGTCTGCATCAATGCTCTCTTTGATCGGAATTGGATTCGCGAGTTCTTCCAAGAATGCCATGAACTCAGGGTCTTGATCAATGGTACCCTGGCGGGTATCGGTCCTCTTCTTTGTACTGGGTATCTTCTTGTAAATAGAGAACTCGAGGGACGGCGGACCAATGAGCGAAGGATTTGTGAATGTGGACTTAGCATCCTCCCAGACACCGTTGCGTACGACATCACTCAGAGCCGGGATAAACTCCTTCTTGGTTAAGTGAAGATACACTCGGGCAGGCCGTGACGGCTTCGACGGGCTTCATGGGATTTGTTAGCAAGGACGAATCTCAAGTTTGTTGGTTTTATGGCGTACTCAGTAGAGACCTTGCCGGGACGGTATGAGAACCAATCAACCTTGCCACTGCCAACTTCCCAGGCAGACCCAAGTGTGGACACAAACTCAGACTGAGTCATACCAGGCGGGAGACGCCTGATTACAAGCTTCTCGCCTTCATTCTGGGCTTTCGCTTTGGCTGGCTTTGGTGCTTCATTGCCGGTAGAAGCCTTGGTTGCATTAGCGAAATTCGTGGTGGTAGTCACCATGTCGCGCCTACTTTTGAAGATTCATGTTGCTTCTCATGGGAGCCCCTTCCCCGTCCAGATCTGATCGAGCCACTGCCGGAACCTCTGCCCTTTGTGAAAGTCAGTCTACATGAGGTGACAATGAGTTTGAGGAGATATGCACCTTGGTAGTCTCATTAGCGGATGCAGCAGGGGAAGGTAGCGCTCCGTTTGTTTTCGCTGAGAGAACTTGCGATCGCTTTTCTGACATTGTACATGCCGTAGCGCGGGAGTGCCGATGTTGGTGCTACGACCATGAGATATGTGAGTTCTGGAGTGCACGGGATGGTTCTCATGGGAGTGTGAATGCGCGCCCCACTATTGGCTCTCCAAGGGTCACGAATGATTATGTAAGGATAATGCGCTTCTTCATCACGTGTAGATTCTAGCAGACACACCAGTGGGGTCAGTCGAGCGGTATTTACTCGACATCGTAAGAGGCTTACTCATCAAATAGAGCATATGGGCAAAGTCGAGCAGTAAACGCACGCCTCGAATTGGCGGCGGTCGCTGCACCCCTCCTGCCCTCCGTCACACGCAGCCCGTCTTGACTAGAACCACTGGGAGCTGGGGCGGCGATAAACCCCCCACCGTACGCTGCATTCTGCCTCTTCTGCTACAACGGGGCATGCCATCATCATGGCGGTCACTATACCTCGACCGGGGCCTGCGAACCTGAGCCCCAATGCTGGACTTGATGAGTGGTTGGAGGAGGCCAAGCAATGTCACTATCTGCCCGAGAGGGCCATGAAGGAGCTCTGCGAGAAGGTCAAGGAGATCCTCATGGAAGGCGAGACTCGTTGGGCTCCTCAAACATAACGTAGCGCTAATCTGAATTATAGAATCCAACATCCAACCTGTCTGCACCCCAGTGACAGTATGCGGCGATATTCACGGGCAATTCTATGATCTGCTGGAACTGTTCCGAGTCTCTGGCGGCATGCCTGGCGAAACCAATGTGCAGGCACCCAAGACAGCAACGACCGTCATCACTCCCGAGGACATCGAACCCCCTACCGAGATCACAAATCCGAAGCTCAGGAAGAAGCTCAGATCGCCGGTGGACAATGCGACCGCTGCAAGCGCCGAAACCGAGGAAGAGGCTGAAGCCCCCACCGAGCCTGCTCCTACAGCGGCCTCGACGTCGTCGCAGAGTGCAGACACGCGCTTCATATTCTTGGGCGACTTTGTCGATCGTGGATATTTCAGTCTCGAAACCTTCACGTTACTCATGTGTCTCAAGGCCAAGTACGACTCTGCTTCCAGGTTGCCCTCCTCATCGCTAAATGAATTCGTAGATATCCCGATCGGATTGTCTTAGTCCGTGGTAACCACGAGTCCCGGCAGATCACCCAGGTCTACGGCTTTTACGAGGAATGTCAGCAAAAGTACGGCAATGCTTCCGTCTGGAAGGCCTGTTGTCATGTTTTTGATTTCCTGGTTCTTGCCGCCATCGTTGATGGAGAGGTTCTTTGCGTTCATGGCGGACTGAGCCCTGAGATTCGTACAATCGACCAGATCCGTGTTGTGGCACGAGCGCAAGAAATCCCCCATGAAGGCGCTTTCTGCGACCTTGTATGGTCTGATCCCGAGGATGTCGAGACCTGGGCTATCAGTCCTCGTGGCGCAGGATGGCTGTTCGGCGACAAGGTGGCGACCGAGTTCAACCACGTCAACGGTCTGAAGCTCATTGCGCGAGCGCATCAGCTGGTCAACGAAGGATACAAGGTAAGCTTTGGATATGGGGAGCTACGACAGAGCCGTTACTCATTCACGTCTTAGTATCATTTTCCCGAGAACTCGGTTGTTACGGTTTGGTCGGCGCCTAACTATTGTTACCGTTGCGGCAATGTGGCATCTATCATGTCTGTCGATAAGGATTTGACCCCAAGGTTTAGCATCTTCTCAGCCGTGCCTGATGATCAGAGGCACGTGCCTGCGAGCCGGCGGGGACCGAGCGACTATTTCCTGTGACGAGGGTGCATTTAAGGGTATGAATTGATTTGTTATTGCATGTAGAATAGCATAGGGTCAAGATACCCATGATTTTTTGGAATGAATATCAATGGTATTATGATTGTGTGTTTGTCGATACTCTGGAATACTTGCCATGCAGACCGGACCAGTGAGGGCGATTATGCTTTGTGAACTTTTTGGCCGTTAGATCCACTCAGATACATATTAGCACCGACCCCGTATAACGCACTTCTGCCTCAACTATCCCCAGTCATATATCGACAACAGTCCATATAATACAAATGCGAAATCCTAACGCATGGAAAAATGCCAAGGCCCAAACCTCCACCAAGGAACTACATTAGCGATGCTGTGCAACGGTGGCTAGCCTCGGTGCCTCCACTTGCTACGCTCGAGAGCGAAGACAGTAAGTGGAAGGACGAGCTGTTGAGTTCAGCGCCCAAACGCTTCACAATTTACGAGCCCATGGCTCTCCTCCCTTCTGGCAGCTTTTCGAGCGTTATCTGGAAAACGGCATTGAATGAATGCCCCCGAAATGTTTGCGACGCCCTCTGGTCCCTCATCTTGGAAGAGCTCTCGAAAGCCGGCAGAAACGCGTTGACTCATCTGGCTGTCAACGAGGGCATTCCCCTCCATAGTAGCACCGACGAAGAGGAGAATATCATGCGCAGCCCGAGCGGTCTTCGCATGCTGTACGGGGATTTTGGTAAATCAAGCACATCGGGTGGTGAGCCTTCCAGGGCGGAATTTGAAAGCGCTTTCTGGGTCTCAACAAAGCAGAACGGTATATATCAAACCTGGGCGCCCCGTTGGACCATGTTCAGCCGTGGTAACGTGAAGGAGAAGGCCCGGCTGCTGGGCCTAGGAGCGGCAAGGCCTTCCGTCGAGGATGCCCGCTGGGCAGTTGACTTGTACGCTGGGATTGGCTACTTTGTGTTTTGCTACGCATCTTTAGGCATGAAGGTATTAGGCTGGGAGATTAATCCGTGGAGTGTTGAAGGGCTACGACGAGGTGCTGAAGCGAATCGGTGGGGCATAAGAGTCGTCGAGGGATCCGACCTGGAGTTGCCCATGGAGGAGCTGATCGCTGGAGGAGAGCGCATTGTCGTCTTTTTGGAGGATAACCAAAAGGCCCTTGCGAGGATACAAGCACTCTGGGCGCTGGATTGCGCTCGAGAAGTTAGCCATGTCAACTGCGGCTTTCTGCCGACAAGCCAACCAACGTGGGAGCATGCGTGGGAAATCACCCGCCACAGCTTCCGCGCTTGCCTGCATCTGCACGAGAACGTTGGCGTTGCCGACGTGGAGTCGAGAAAGAGCTCCATACAAGAAATGTTTGCGCGCTGGACGGCAGCCGAAGGCGCGGCTAGGGCGCCCACCGTTGGCCACGTCGAGTTTGTCAAAACGTTTGCGCCGGGCGTGTGGCACTGTGTCTTTGATGTAGATATCATCTCATAAGTATGCGTCGCCATTATGTACATAATCTATTCGTCAAATGTGTACGTGTCTCAATAGGGTGATCGTAGGAATTTTTTAGGGACGTTGTCCATGATGATCGGCATCCTGTCCATCCTTTCCAGCCTCTCCTGCTCTGCCTCCATCTCCTCGTGCTTGCGGAAGTGCTCGATATCTTCTGGGTGCGTCAAATCCTCCTCCCTGGTGTTCTCGTCGTGGTACTTCTCCCAATGGTGGATCTCGTATTCATACTCGTCGTCGCCGTGATGTCCGGGGCCGGTCCCCATGTCGGGCAACGTCTTGCCGCTGTTACCAAACACAGTCCACTCATCATGGCTGACCATGCCGTCTCCGTTGCGGTCCATCAATTTCAACAGGTCGTTCAAGACGCGCGTCTTCTCGTTAATGTTCATGTTTCGATTTGATTCGTCGAAGAGACCGTACGTTCGTTGGATTTCGTCGCCCTGCCAGAACCCGTCGCTATTGTAGTCGTGAAGAACAAAGAATGAGTCGCGATCCCAGTTTTCAATATGGTGCTCCTCTATCAAAGGTGTTATTAGCACGCGCAGATTTGTAAAGAATTTTCTCAATCTTACCAGCCATATGTTTCGTCATCCAGTTCGCATTGTCAGGAACAATGGGCTTTTGGGAATGGCCGCCATGCGCAGTAACCGAGCCAGCAAGGAGGCTACACAATAGAATGGCTGTACGCATCACTACAGTCAATCCCTACTATAAACAAAGTATATGTTATGTAGGGTGAAAGGGAAATGGCAATAAGAGGAGAATAGGTCAAATGGACAGGTGGACGTTTAATTCGAGATGCATTGACGCAATAGGATTGGCTCGACGACGGCCAAAACGGTAGGTGTGCATCCGCGAACCTTTATCAGCACTTATCAGTAGTTGACAGCCGAGCCTTCATCAAGCTTTAGGAGCTAGGCAAGTTTAAGATGCCGCTGCAACCAGTGGAAGTGCAAGCTCCGTAACTCGCAGCACTGCATGATTGATATTGAATAGTAGTATCGCCTCAATTGGTTCATTCGCATTACAAATAAAAGAAAAGAAAAGAATCACACCGAGAAACCTTGTCAAAGTCAGTTCTGTATTCTGATGCTTTTTTCTCCGGTTCCCCGGTGACGTATGCGGGCGTCTCTGAGTTTACGATAACCAGAATTACTGTACATATTTTGGTCCCGTGATTTCGTGTTTTCCTGTAACACGCCTGTATTCAGCCATCGCGTCTTCAACTCTATGCTCGCTACAGAGTACTTGACCACCCAACAGCCGCAAACCAATATGAGCAGACAGATCGAGCAGGCTTTGTTGTCGCTTATGCCGACGCAGAGCACGGAGCTGCCTCCCACATTAGTTGAGCTTGCCGGATCCCTTCTTGCGCAATCGCGCCACAGAGCCAGCACCCTGAAAGCCGATGAAGAAGTTGCGCGTCTATATGCTTGTGCACATTTGGCATGCGAAAGGTTAGATTGGTCGGAGCCAAAGCGATTTATTGCAGTTCTGACGCAACGATAGACTGAAGATCTCGCTGAATCTTCCCCCTATAGCTCCACGGCCCCCCATTCCACCACGAATTTACAAGCGTCTTTATACTTATCTCGAGAGCATACTTCCCAGCTCTTCAGCCACCGACCGCTCCAATGCAGGTCGACTACGAACGCCAAATTCTAAAGCGAGAGATCTAGGCAGCTCTCCGTTCTCGCAGCAACGGCCTGTTCCATCTCGCGGAACTCCAACAAAGGAACAGAGCCTCGCACAATTTCGTACGCGGGCTCGGGGCGAATCACAAACACCAACAAAAACAGTGGAAAGATCTCCGGGAAGACAGTCAAAGAAGACCTTACCTCCATGGGTCAAGCCTGTTGGTCGTTTCTTTTGCGCTGAGACCGGCAATCAAAGACTTGCCTCCACGGTGCTGGCCGGCATGGAGAGCATTTTATTCCCAAGCAACAGAGCGACCATGGATGATTGGGCGCTACAGAACATGACTGCCCTCTTCGCTGCCATCTATTTCTACGTAACGATGAGGGTCAAGGCTATGGCATCGGGCCAAGAAATGGACCGCAGCACATACGTTCCTGAACGCAAAGCTATTCTTGCGCTGCTGAAACAAGCGCGGCAAGACGTCAGCATTACGGCCGAAACGGAAGAGGATGCCTGGACCGGTTGGGAGAGCATTAAGCCCGGAGATTTTGATGCGGCAGTTGCCCGAGTCAACGAACAAGACTGGTTGCAACAAGACTGGTTCGAGGCCATTGATGACATTGTACTAATGACTGGAAACGAAGACGTCGATATG
The DNA here is from genome assembly GCA_003012165.1 of Paramyrothecium roridum. Classification (NCBI taxonomy): domain Eukaryota; kingdom Fungi; phylum Ascomycota; class Sordariomycetes; order Hypocreales; family Stachybotryaceae; genus Paramyrothecium; species Paramyrothecium roridum. The sequence continues at coordinate 11,311 of PXOD01000323.1, forward strand.
CTAGATGCGGGCCCGACAGATTCGGGATCAAACGTGCAAATCAGAAGGGCAGACACCATGTTTCAAGACAAGTATGACTACTTGAGCGAGAAGCGGCAAGCAGAGTACGGTGTGTGGAAAGAGAACGTTCTTGCCAAGATTGATGCATTGTTAGCACAAGACGGCACAATGGGGGCAGAGGCCATTTGAGATCGTGGTCATTATAAGTCATTGTCCAAGAGCTAAATTACTATGCACGTGGCTTTTTTAGCCCAACTTGCCTGGGACAAAAGGATGTCCTGCGCTCAAACCTCCGTCAACAGCCCATGCCTGGCCGTTGACATAGCTACTTTCATCACTTCCAAGGAACAGTGCCACGCGTCCGATCTCATCGGCGTGTCCACCTCGCTTGGCCGGGTTCAACTGCCCTATTTTGCTCGTTGTGCCTCGCGCGCGCGCGGCCTCATACATGGGTGCCGTCATCCCGGTTTCAATCAGGCCGGGGCAGATGGCATTGACACGCACACCGGTGCCGGCAAGCTGGTAGGAAAGTGTCTGGGCAAGGGAGACGACAGCAGCTTTGGACGCCGAGTAGGGCGTCGAGCCTGCATTGGAACGAATGCCGGCCACCGAAGCAGTGCCAATGATACTGCCATTAGAGGCAGGCTTCTCTGCCGAGGTTTTCATCATTGCCGGTGCAGCATACTTGGCAGCGAGGAAAACACTTGATACAGGGTCAGCTCTGGGCGAACGCCACTATAGATGCATAGGCTAATGATTGAAGAGACCACTGCAGAGAATCGTTGACTTACCTAAGAGTGTTTACTTTGAGAATCGTCATAAACTCGTCATCCGTGAAATCAGTGAAAAGCACAGTCCTGCCGACTATTCCAGCGTTGGCAAAGAAGACGTCGAGCCGACCATAGCGCTCCAGGGCATCGTCAACCACGGCCTTGACATGTTCGCCGTTTGCTGCGTCAAGGGGTCGTGCGTGCACCTCAACGCTGGGAAAGGCAGCGCTGATCTCTTGTTTGTGAGAATTCAGATGGGTATCATCGAGGTCACACAAGTAAATTGCCCGGGCACCGCTCTCGGCGTATTGATGAGCTGTAGCTCTGCCGATGCCAAGGGGTGAGTTCGCGCCTTGATGGATGGTATCAAATCAGCCTTGCGCCAATCGCGAGAATGAATTGTGTCCTGTCGGAACCTCGGGGGTCGCAGCGGCTTACCAGTGATGATGACGACCTTGCCCTGAACACGAGGGGAGCTGGAACCAGCAGCAACCTTGGCGATGGGAGGCAGACCCGTTGAGGAGCCGTTGGCCGAACCACCATTTAGCTGTTGACCAATGGCTTGAATACGCCGCTTGGCCTGCTCCGACATGGTGCAACGTCCGGCTGATTACTCGGTGCTTACAAAATAGGGAGTGGAAATGGCGGCAGAGGCCAGCTCGACGAGGAACAGAAACCGTTTAGCTCCTCGTAAAATGTTGACAAATCAAGAGGAGCTGCTGTTCGGTCGACGCTTCGACTACGTCTGATATGTATGGAAGAAGCTTGGAAGAGGAGGTTGCAGCATCAGCAAGCTCCTCCTTGTTGTGGATGATCGTCGCCCCGTTTGGGGGGGCAGGGAAGCCGAGGTTCGCGGCATTACCCACCATTAGCGCGGGTGTTGTGCTGAGGCCGAGGTCACCCACTAACAATTTCTCCACCCCCATGGGGAAGCAGCACCGACGTAGCGAAGTGGAGAGCTTCTCAGTCTCATTTGCTGTCTACACCGGCAATTAACCTGCGCGCAGCAAGTCGTTGGCCTTTGCGGCATGTCTGGTTCGGGCTTGGTCCAGATCTAAGGTTATTACCGATCTGGAATGATTTACCAAGCTAAGGTAGGCTCAGTTTCAACATGCATCATCTTTGCTTGCTATCCGCATTCCGCATTTTACTCTTCGTTGCCTCAGCGCACTGCCCATGATTTCAGAACCTATCATAACCCCTGCCAGGGATTTCTCGTATAGATATGGTGCCCGAGATTGCCAAGTCCAGCTTGCGTCAGCCTTGAAGATTTCACAATGAGACTCCTCTACTGAGAACAGTTTCGAGGTCATTGCACTGGCCCGCCTCGACGAGCACGGTGGGTTTCCAGCTTGATCAGTTGACCCCTAGGGCAATGGACTTTGAAGGACAAACCAGTGCCCAGCTCGTTCTACAAACAAGCAGTTGGCGAAGGAAGGGATGGGGGGGGGGAATTGGAAAAGAAAAGAAAGAAAAAAAAAACCCCATCCCGCCACGAGTCCTCCTGTGGATTATACCAACGATCCGTCTGAATTAATTCTTGAGGAATAAAAAAAACCTTATTCTACTCTACCAGATCAAGCTACTTGGCGACTACTTTACTTCATTTACTGTCTTGAATCTGATATAGTATTCGTTGCGGGGGGTGTCAATTGTCCCATTATATTATTCGGTAGCAACGTTCTGATTAGGGGATGCCAGCCTTTTTTTAGTGTTTCTTCTTTCTTTTCCCTCTTTCGCCCTTTGCTAACCGCTCAATAGTTTTCTTATCATTCACTTTCACGAATCGGGACCAGGCCGATGTTCCAGATGTAGATCCTGGTCGGCCAGGCTGAGGCTGCATGGTGCACCTACCGGACGCGCCGATAACCCAAAGTTGTTCACACACACAGTTGCGCAAACATCCAATCAGCCGCCAGGAATCGGCAGCGGCTTGTCTACCGGAAAAGTGTCTGTTTGAAATTGCATCCTGAAATAGCGTGTTTCCAAGATATCGCAAAACTTCGAGGCTATCAAACGCCACGTCCTCGACCTCGACTTTCTGTTCAAATGCCACCTGCGAAGCTAGGAGACGGCTGTAGATCCCATGGCGCCCATCTTGCAGAGCCTCCTTCGGGAAGTCGGGAGCCGGGAGCTAGTTGCTGCACCTCACGGGATCTACGCTGAGCCACTGCTTGGGTGTATCCAATCAACGCCGTTTGTGTTCCAGAGCGCAGCTGAAATTATTGAATACTCACATTTCCTCGGCAACGAAATCGGGCATAGATTGGTTCTCAGATACGTCCACTGCAACTAAGAGCGCCGCCGATGGGAGCTGAACCAACCCTGCACCTGGTCGCAGATGTGTGAAACTGATCTAAGAAAGGTTGCGTTCAGACCAAGCACCTGCACCAATAGCCCAATGGCAGGTAGGGCCATCTACATTGAAATGTCGCCTATTGCGAACTAAACTTTCACTGCTGTGAAGGGCCTCCTGACACCATGGCCCACCCAGAGAGTGGCCCTTTACCGCCGTTTCCTTGTGGGTGCACCGACCTTCGAGGCAAGTGTCCGACCGCAACGAGTTGTGACGCTCCGTATGGTCTGTGGATTTCCGCCGCTTGACACGCGATCCGCCACCTACGTGGCTCTGCCGTCAACCACATGGCTACCGAGTATACCACGTGTTGAATCGAAAAATCGAGGCAGGGTCAAGTCTCTCACCGAAAGTTTTCGTGGACTTGGTGGATGTCCACCTTCCAACAGAGCTGTGCCACTAGCCGCGATTCTTTCAAAGGCGGTGGTTCACCGACTTTGGTCGTCGACAAGTTGACAATTCGAAGCAGCGGCCCCCCGGTTGCGAGAAGATGTGGGAGGTAGACAAGCAAACATTCCGTCACCGACGGGAGGTGTACACCGCCAAGAAACCGTGGATGACGCTCTCCCAATTCCGCCTGGTATGGCATTTCTGTGGACAGCGAAGAATCGAAAGGCTAGTGGTTGTAAACAGAAGGCGGCTGTCCTACGTTCGCTTCTTCCACCACAGGAGTGCACTCAAACTCAATTTCAGCAGAGAAAAGCTAGGCTCAGTCGGAAGCCATCCTCGTCGGCTGCGATTGCACGAATCGGTCGCTTGTGTTTGAGAGAGTAAACCGGTCACTAGGGCGTGCGCGATCGTCATGGTCAACCCACACCCCTAAACGCCCTGGTGGAAAATCTTCTGGCTGTCGATTGCCCATCCCTGCCAAGAGTATTTATTGCAGAACCTGCAGAAGACGCTCCTTTCTCGAAGGTCTAGAAAGCTTGTGGTGGGTGGGTGGGTCGGGCGTGGGAACAATCCGAGTGATGAATTCTCCCCTTGATTGCAACCCTCCGGTTACCATGATGCATCGTTCTAGCTCTGCCGTTTTGCACATCTGCGGGCCGTTTGGGAGCTCAAGTAAGCGCATCAGGTTTATGTCTCTGCGCTCATTCATATTCCCATGCACCCATTCGGCTATTCCTCGACCTTGCCATATGGGATCCGCCGACGGAAAGGTCGCATTGTAACCCAATGAGGCCCCCTCACCCCCCGTAACAGACGCCATTATCGTCGGCGACGGAAGCCTGCATGGTGGCGTGCGACGTGCTCATCTTGGCCACGCTCTAACGTCCTGGTGTTGGTGATACGACTCTGCAGGTTGTCCATGTCTCTGTTTGCGTGTTTTCAGCCGAAAGACTCGGTTAGGTTATATATCGTACGTCTCGGCGCTCGCTTGTCGCGGCCCCCTCTAGGTGTCGCAAAAGGGCGGGATCGAGATGCGGCCTCCTTGTTCGCATCTTTCTTTTGTCCCAATATCCTTATGCTTCTATTGCTTCTGATTCTGCTACAACTCTTTCTCGCAACGGATCGCTCTGTTGGATATAGTCAACTCCACTTTGGCGGTCCTCACTTGAGGTGACTCCGACCCCTGGCAGCAGCACTGCCTCAATGAAAACAACTTGAGACTCTCGGGAAGTCGGTATTGCTTACCAGGCTCCCATGTCTACTCAAGATATATCAGAGCCTATTACAGGCAGTCCCTGCCCCGACCAGCCATGGGGCACAATAGCAACCAATGTTCCAGATGCCCCCACTTGTATAAGCGATTGCCGAGCCAAGTTCCTGAGATTGTTGCTCCCAAGCAACGAAACGTTCCGGCGAGTCTGCCAAATCCTATCCGACGACGGCGACCAAGACAAGAATGAGCTGTTCTGGTCCCTATATTGCTGCGATTCCCAGCTTTGTGGTGTCAATAACCTGTGGGAACCCGACCAAGATCGTACGTCCGCCGAACCCTCGGTTTGCCTTCAAATGAAGTTTGTTGAAGTTGACCGCTTGTAGCCAATGTCAACTGGTTAATCAACTCTTGCCAGAAGTATGGCTTCCCTCATCTACGCATATTTTGTTAAAGATTCCCCACTAATAATTGCTTACAGCGTTGGGCAATACGCTGTGCTTGACCCTGGTCCGCCAGAGGCCACTTTCATATGCTCCAACCTGGCTGACGACGAAGAAGAGCTCACTTGTCCTGGCCAGGTCTTTCTGACACCAAATGTTGACGCAGACTCGCTTGAAACCCCTTGGGCTTCTGTTGAAGGCTTTGTAGTCACAGAAGCAGCCCCAACGGGAACTTCAGTTGCCACCCCCTCAAGGACACATGAGACGCTTTCCCACTCAACTTACTCGTCCCTTCATGACCCGTCTCTGGCAGTCAACATAGACCTTCCTGGAGCAAAGGACCAGTATAACCAGAGCTCCAATGTCCCAACCGGGATCAAAGTGACAATTGTCCTAGCTACTCTTGCAATTATTGCACTTATCGCGACCTTCATTCTCTGCTTTCTGCGAACAAAAAGAAAGACAAGATGCAACGAAACGGCAGCCGCCGGCCTATCTAAGAATCAGGGCTCTTTAGCTGTACGCTCGGTTCTGGACCCAGGGACAGCTGACTACTTTCTTGTCGAGCCGGAAGGCAAATTGATGGTTGTCGCTCCTCCCAGACTACAGGACCGTCGTTTCTTGTCACCGCTACCAAAGTCGGCGAATGAGCCCCCATCAACACAAAACTCGAGAATCACCGAATCACCAGGTTCCCCAAGCCAGCCTCTCCCGCTCCTCGGAAGCATAGAACATCGCGCCCTTTGCAAATCAACCTCAGTACTGCCTGTTGCATTGCCAACTATTACTATGTCCTCCGCGTCTAGACATGACGTCAGAGGTCATGATGCCCAGGGTGATGTTCGTGATACTCCATCCCCAGTATCACAGACAGCGGGACAGGGCACCCACGGCAGCGCCGGCACAGAGATACGGCCTCCGTGCCGCAGTCTTGCTAGGGAACGCGCAGAAAGATCTTTACCAGGGAGTCCCGGCCCGCCCCCGGATCGGGCGTTGCCCTCGACGCCACCCAAGTCACCCATTGCCGCCGCCGCTCAAGGGAGGAGCGACGTAGGTATTGCTGTGGGACTGACGCCGCACAGCTCGTCACAGGATGTCCTTTCGCTACAGAACCCACACGAAATCTGCAATTTTAGCGTGGGGTGTACTTGTGCGTCACGCCACAGCTGGGGAAGTTGGGGAGGAGGCGGAGGCGGCCCTGGTGTATCTAGCCCGTCGCTAAAGAAGCACTCGACTGAGACTTGTACTCCTCTACTGGATGAGGTGGAATTAGAGAAGATGGGAGGTTGTTATTAGACGACGAATGCGAGACCAGAGAAGCGGAGAGCACTAGATCTCCTTGTATTACATGGAGTTTGTCGCGGATTATCAGGCGATGGTTTTAGGAGACTCGCTGAAATCCACCTCTTACTTAGAAACTTGTCGCAAGAAAGGAACAAGGAATTGCGTCACTGTTTGGGACGAGCAGAATTCGATTTCGTCAAGTGTAATCTCACAAGTAACAAAAAATCTAAACCCCAAGGTCCTTCAATCCCGTCACCAGGTCGGTTATGCTCTTATCCAGAGGAATCCACTCAATCTTGAGCAGCTTCTGTGTCTCCTCGTTGCTGTACTTGAAAGTCTTGTCTTGGGGCAGAGGGCCGCCGGTCTGCACCTCGGGACCGGGCAGCCGGTCCTTGAACTCGGGAAACTTGTTGCGCACAATCTCGGCCACTTCACGGTTCGAGAAGAGGCCGGCCGTGGTGAACAGGCGTCGCCCGCCGGCTTCTGGCAGTTCCATGGCCAGAACATGGGCTTTGGCGACGTCGCGAGCGTCCACCCACAGCGCAACAGGCGCAGGCGAGGGGATTTCTTCCTTCCACTTCCCTTGGAGCAAGGCAACGACGCGCTCGTTGGAGGTGTTGATGCTGTCGAGGTTGGCGAAGTGCGAAACCACAGGCCCAAAGACCAAAGGCGGGCAGATGGTGACAAGATCGAACGAGGGCTTCTCATCCGAGATGAACTTCCAGGCGGATTCCTCCGCGAGCTTCTTGGATACTCGGTAGGCGGTAGCGGGTGAGCGTGTGATATCGGCGAGGCCATCCGGGTTCCAGGACTTCTCGGTGAAGGTGTGGTTAGGATCCGAGAGGTGGCCCTCGGAAATGATGGAGGCGAAGGAAGAAGTGACGACGACGCGCTTGACCCCTGGGGCGGACCTCTTCAGGGCCTTCAGGATGCCAGTGGTGCCCACCACGGCCGGGTCGATGAGCTCGGTCTTAGGATCAGCTGGGAGATGTTTAGCATGATACGCACCATAGTCACTCGACTCGTTGACGAGGACAGGGGCTGGGCGGCAAGTTTGGAGGGCAGCTTACTCCATTTGAAGTGGAATGGACTGGCAGTGTGCATGACAACCTCGAGCCCGGGCGTCTTGACAACCTCGTCAAAGGCATCCTCCTTGGCAATGTCGGGCACGATGACAACCTCGAGGCGGTCGGCCTTGTCCTTGTAGGCGTTACGAATCTTCTCGGCCTTGTCTTCAGACCGCACTGTGGTGACGACGGAATGGCCCTTTTCCAGGAGCTGTTCAAGGAGGTGTGCTGTTTCAAGGTGTCAGTCAGTGTACAGGATCCATAACATCCAAGGGGACGGTAGTCGCAGGCGCATGAAGAAAGGTCCAAGTAAAGCATCATGGCGGCACGCGGTCCTGCGTCTCAGTCTAAGCGTTCTCAGTACTAACCAGCAATGAAGCCTGAGCCACCTGTTCGGACAAGAAATAATTAGTATGCTCCGCGTTAACACCTGTTGTATGGGGGGTGCTTTGGGGGTGCCACGGGCGAACCTGTAAGGAGAACCTTGGTCATATTTGCGGTTGAAATACGTCAACGATGTCTTTTGGATCGAGATTGTCTAATTAGAAAATACAGCAGGAGACTTGGAAAGCTGAGAAAGTGTGGAAAAGGTCGAGAAGATGACAAATTGTTGTCGCTTCCACAGATCGAGTCTGTCCCGCTTTCGGGGTCCTTCACAGCGAAGGCTTCCCTTATTCCTGCTCCAGAGACTAACTAATAAGCCTTTGTCCCGCACCCAACGTTACCCCGCCATACCGCTTGGGCGGGATTAGTGATGAGTGTGGGGGCACAGCTGTTGGTTGCGTCATCTCAAGATAATTTACGTAGTAGCACAAGCCCAAGTGAGATGGTTTCTTGCCGTAATCATCACCAAAACTTTGCCCAAAATCACACTCATGTATCACAACACGCACCGCCATGTCCAACTAAAAAGATGATTTATTTCTGCTTCGCACAAGGAAATGCCTGGTCTAGCTACTGCTGAGCCTCTAAGGAGTCAAGGAAAAGTTTTAAATGCGTAAACGATGATTCAACATCTATCAACATACACAGCGCTGAGACTAATACACACAAGAGTCTTCAACGCTTTTGAGAATAGCACTTTGAAGGACCGGTTAACCCACCGGAACCAAACTGCTCCCCATCATCGCCATCATCCAAACCTCCCTTCCTTGCCCCTCTTATAGCGTGGTTTGAATGCACGGGTATTCTGATACACGGGATTTCAAGGTTAGTATGATTTACCACCTTGATACGATCCAATGCTTAGGCGCAATGGCGAGTTTCCGTTTTTTAATAATAATAATAATAAATGATGGTAATCGAGCGCAACAGCCTCGCAGAATGCTCTGCCGAAAGAAAAGCTCAAAGCAGAGCCAGTCTTTTGCATCCAGAGAACATTCCAGCCTCAAAAGCCTCAACTTGCAAGGACTTTCTCAAACTTAAACAGATGTTCAGCTGTTCGCATCTGATGCTGCAGGCGCCGGGGGAGGTGGCACAGGCGGCTGTGGGGAGATGCCGCCCAGATCGCCCGGGTCGGAGGTGTTGTTGGGGATAGAGACGACCATTGGCCCCTTGGGTACGATCATCCGTCCCGGTAGTTTTTCGCCACGGATAACCTTCTCGACTTCCGACTTGTCTAGTGTCTCGTACTGGACAAGTGCCGAAGCCAGTAGGTCAAGCTCTTTCCGCTTCTCCGTCAGGAGCTCACGCACATCCTCGTATGACTTCTTCATCTGAGTCTGCACTTCGCCTTCAATCTGCGCTCGGGTTTCAGAGCTCAGATCTCCATATCTTCGGTTGTACTCTACAGGTCCCAAGGCGTGCGACATGCCGAAGAGTGTGACCATTCTGAAACTCAGATCGGTCGCCCTCTCGAGGTCCTATTGTAATAGTTAGTATTGTCTCAATTCACCAAAAACGGAGCAATGGCTGGCTCAACATACTGAAGAGACACCTGATGTGACCTTGTCATCTCCGAAACGCATTTCCTCGGCCATCTTGCCGCCGAGAAGTACTCGAATCATTGACTTGTATTCGGCAGCAGTATGGGAGTACTTGTCGACTTCCGGAACGTGCGCTGTGTGGCCGAGAGATTGGCCCTTGGGCAGAATCGTGACCTTGTATAGCTTGTTGGAGCTTTCTTTGTCGAACAGCTGCACCAAGGCGTGACCCGCCTCGTGATATGCAGTCATTTCTTTCTCCTTCTCAGTCACAACCATCGACTTCTTATCGGAGCCCATGACAACTCTGTCGTAGGCCCAGTCAAGGTCTTTCTTGGACACGACGCTCGACCTAGCTCGGCTGGCGCGCAGAGCAGCAAGATTCAGTATGTTCTCCAGCTCAGCGCCCGACTGGCCTGGTGTGCGAGCGGCAAGCGAGTCAAGGTTGGCGTCCGCGCCCATCTTAATCTTCGTGGCGTGATGCTTCAGAATAGCGAGGCGTCCACGGACGTCCGGCAAGTCAACATGAACATGACGGTCGAATCGACCAGGGCGTGTCAAGGCCTTGTCCAGAGCGTTGGGCAAGTTGGTAGCTCCAATAATGATGATGTTGGTGTCAACATCGAAACCATCAAGTTCGGTCAGAAGCTGATTCAAAGTCTGCTTGGCGTAGGAGGGGTCCCGCGGATTACGCTTTCCACCAATGGCGTCTAGTTCGTCAATGAAGATGATGGCAGGTGCCTTCGCTTTCGCGGCGTTGAAGAGTTCTCGAATGCGCTTTGCGCCAACGCCCACGAATATCTCATCAAATTCACTTCCAGACATGTAGAAGAAAGGGACTCCTGCCTCGCCGGCAACGGCTCGAGCCAAAAGAGTTTTACCTGTTCCAGGAGGTCCAACCAAAAGAACACCCTTGGGCAGCTTAGCTCCAAGGTCGGAAAAGTTCTCAGGGTTGCGAAGAAACTCAACAACCTCCTGTAGCTCGTCCTTAGCTTCATCGCAGCCATGCACATCACTGAAACGGGTGCTGTGCTTCTCTGCCTTGATCTCAGACTCAGCCTTGGCTCCAGGTCCACGTCGGAATGTGGAAAGGGTTTCGATCAACACGGTGACCATTGCAAGAGACAAGTAGGTAACAATGCCAAAGGTGATAAGAAAGCGGACCCAACGGAAGATAAGCATTAGGGTTGATTCCTGGACAACGACATGGATCGGTTCAGTCCTATCACCTCTCAGGCCATTGTTGGCTGCGGCCAGGGCGGCCTGCCCAATGCCCTGCTCCAGATTTGACGGCGAGACAATGTGCTGGGTAGCATTCCCGGACTTGAACAAGCCGCCTGAGGCACCCCCGAGCATGGTCGTAGCCTTCTTGTAAATATCCTCCGTCAAGGCATTGGTGGCGAATCTGCCGGTGTCATGACGCTCGATAATGATGCCAGGCATGTTAGCCCTCAGCAATAGTTGATAAAACGCATTCTGAGCATTGGCATTGCCAAAGTCCCTATTCGCTTGCTCCTCGGCCCTGGCCAGTTGGCTGCGCGAGACACCGTTAGACGACAGAAAGCCTCGATTTTGCACCGGAGAAGCCGCAAGGCGACTACGAGTTCGAAGAGAAGATAGTGGAGACGAGTGAGCGAAGAGTGCGGTTCCTGCGCGCAGGCCAAGGGTGCTTGTGGTCAACGATCGACTGGGCGACAACTGCACAACCGGATTCGCCGGGGATCGGAAAGATTGAGGGCGACAGACAAGGGTTCGCGAGATAGTCGGTAAGCCGGCTTTAGACATTACCTTCGCGGACAATGCGCCCTGGAAGCGGGTGAATCAGTACGCAAGCCAGTAAGCTATGATAATGCGACATCAAGGATAACATACCGGTCTCAGAGAGGCCATGATGGCCAGGCTTGATGACTGGAACGGCGCGGGAGGCGATATCGAAACTAAAGAACGAAGTGATGTAATGCAGGAGTAGATGCGGTAAGTTGCGAAGAGGGTGGGCTGCTGGATCGTTCAACCGCCTGTACGAGGGCGCGGATGGCAGCGAGCGCCGGGGGGTCGAGAGGAGCACAGCTCCGATGTATCTGTTGTTGACGGCTGTATGTGCAAGGAAGCCGTTCTACCGAGCAACAATCATGGTCTCGAAGGTGTCCGGGCTGTTACGGTGCCTGGGGGATGGATGACTCTCGTGACCTGTGGAACAGCTTGCCACTCAACACAACCAGCCGAGCGTTTGGAAATTGGGGCATTTTCGGCCTAGTGATGGCATCGGCCTTAGTCATCCGCGAACAAGGCAATAGCAAGATGTTCCGGTTCCGTGCCCCCATCCGTAAATTCCTCGGCAGAACCGCATAGAAGGCCGCCGGTAACGGACCCATCTCGCTCAGCAACCAAGAAATGAAACCCCAATCGGGGAAGACGGGCGTAGTGTCGTCCTCCCCTGCTCGCCAATCAACCGCAAGCTCTGAACTCTGAAGCTCTACAACTTAACTCTTCACACATTGCTCCGAGTCAATTTCGGGGTCAATGGCTTCAACGGTTTTTACGACCGCTTATGTACCAGAAAAGTCAACGGTTGAACTTTTTTCATGTGTCATCTCGTCCGCGATGGAGGTGACTAAATCAATCGAGTGCTCCACCTCCCAGCGATAGTCTCAATTCTACAGTCGTGCAAGAAGCCAAACAAGGTGTCGAGCACGACATGATAAAGAAGGACATGAAAAATATCCATTTCCGTTTGCCGAAATCAAACCCCGACGCTGGTCACCCACTAACATCTGAGTGGGTTTGTGCTTAGTCTGCTGTCCTTCTTAAACTCCTCATGATCACAGGGCAGGGGCACCACCCGAATTTTCAGACAGATAATAGTTGGTATCTTATATCTCTCAATGTTAACCATCCAAACCTATCTAAGTATTACACAAGTGCCTCTCGTGCTACTCCTAATCATACATCTCCTGTCCACTGTTCACGCCCGCCTGCGCGCTCACTTTTCCTTCCAACCGCTTCCCTTTGGAAGCATTGTCCATATCTCAAACTCAAGCATGCGTACGCCGAAACCCCCAGATTGATAATGCAAGCCCTGCTTAACCACCCTTTCCCACTACCTTATTAATATTATTTCTTTTTTCAACGAAGTGCCATCGAGCCACAGCCTGGGCTGACCATGGCTAGGAGCCTCGATAGCCTTCCCCTTATATTCGACCACGACGAGGTGTTGCGGTCCAAGGTTATAAACGTGTATGAACCCTCAAGGGCCCATTGGGTATTTTTTGTAATAACCCTTTCGCCATTATAGACAACATAGATAGAGTAATTGGCAAATGCAAAAAGGAAACATTATGGCGGATTGAAGCATAGTTGAACATAAATAAGCCAACCGGCCTATTGAACCAAAACATGGATCGGGTGCCGTGAGACCCCAGAAAATGTTCCACTTTCGAGGATGATGAGGCGGAGGAAGCAGCACATCGAGTGCTGCATGAACCGGAGAATGCAAAGCTATGAGTGAAGTCGAAACACGAGTGCCATCCAGGACTGTTGAAGTCTATGTCAGAGTGTTGCCATTCATGGTATCAGAATCGGGCTACCACATCGCGTCCATCATTACAAAGCGTCGATCCTTGCACTCGGTAGGGGCATAGATGGATCCTCGAAGTCCAGCTTCGGTCCACCGTAGATGTCATAGGACATTGAGCCAAATGCAGGGAGGGAACCAATCGTGACGACTTCCGTGGGAGCTTGATAGGGGTACCACGAGTTAGGCTCGTGTTGAGGTGATTGTTGAGAGAATCTCTCTGATGGCGTCACTGATGGCGATGGCTCGGTTTGAGTCATTTGTTGTTGTCCTTGACCCATGGATGACGGCATCTGCTGATGGTACTGAGCCATTGCTTGATGCTCCTCGGGGCGCGACGCACTTTGAAGCGAGTACGTTGCTGATTGAGGCGTCTGGTGGGTATAGTATCCGTCTTGTACTGAGGGGCTTCGCACGGACGATGCTGAGAACGCGCTGGGGCTGCTCTGGATTGAGGTGCTGATACAAGAAGCAGAGTAAGGGATTTCAAGGTGTGGGTGGTCGATATGCTGACGCGGTACCCGGTAGGTTGACTGCACAGGGTTTGTGTTCATGGTGGCAATAGCGGGATTGCTCTGGTCTGTCACATAGAATGGGTGATGTGACATGCTTGTAGAGCGTTGCAGCATTGTGACACCCTGATCGTAGACAGGAGCTCCCTGGAAGTCAGAAATACTGCCGGGAACGTTCCGTTGGTGACCTTCTTGGTGTCGCACGTCGTATGGATTCATGTTATGTCCAAAGTCGGTGAATGAGGCAGATCGATGAAGAGCTGATCCAGCGGGCATCATCTGGTGAGGCTGCATCACCGCATGAGGAGCCCACAGCATACCAGCTGGTCTGGGGGTAGAAGGAGACTCTCCGCATTCAGAGTCGGATGAGCAGTCATCCAGGAGCTCATGGGGGTTTAATCCTCGTTGGTGAGACCTCCGTTGATGCTTGACCATGGTGGTTTTGCGGCAGAAGCTGTAAAGGTTTAGTTGAGGCCATGGAAGATAGGCATTCGGGGCTCACCTCTTCAAGCATCCGTCGTGGCCGCACTTGTACGGGCGCTTTCCGGTGTGAATACGACGGTGACGGGCAAGACTCGAGGACTGGTGACTTGTCAGGATAACGCTCTGGAAATAGCTGTTGTCGTAACTTACATCAGAAAATCGCTTGCCACAGCCAACATGTTGGCATTGGTGAGGCTTCTCGCCCGTGTGGGTTCGGATGTGGACTGTGAGAGCGCTTCGTTGAATGAAACTCTTACCGCATCCAGCAGTAGGACACGAGTAAGGGCGCTCGTTGGTGTGAATTCTATAGTGTCGTTGAAGGTCCGACTTGCGGTTGAAGCTCTAAAGAAACGAGTGAGCAAAGGTGCTGTGTCAGTGCACCAATTTGTGACGGTCTCGTACCTTGTTGCATGATTGCCAGTCGCACTGGAATGGGCGAGTAGTAGGCTCGTTCTCAACGAGCTCCAAGAGTTCCATTTTTGCTCGAGAAGTTGTGATGGTCGAGTTGGACAAGGGGTTGCGCGAATCAATGGTTCGGTATTTACTGCTTGTAAAAGAGAATCAATTGCCCGATTAGAGCCTGGTTGGGATAGTGCCTTGATGCTTCAGATCCAGCTAAGAGTGCGTCAATGGCGACACGAAGAGTTGAGTTATTCAAAGCCTTCGATGTTAGGAAACTTGTGACACAGCGGTATGTACTTCAACGGCCGCGATATTCGGGTGAGTGAAGGAGTCGTGTCGTTCGGATATCCGAGTCTTGTAAAGAATGTAGTGGTGAGACGGAGATGACAATCAACGCCGAGTGGAGGTGAGGAGGCAGGCGAGTTTTAAAAGGGAGCCAGCAGCGGAAGAGCGTCGATTACGGTGGCGGACTAGCCAGTCACCGGGTGGGGGAGTGCTGTAAGGGCTGGCACAAGGAAGAACCGGGAGCAGAATTGCTTTTGCAAGACCGTGTTCCGCAATGTGCATGTAAGAAAAGACTGCAAGAGCTGGAGGTGCCGTAATAGCGACCACGCAATGCTGAAGTCTGAGACAGAGACGGCAAATTCCCCAGCCAGTAGTGTATACCAGGTCTGCCACAGGAAGTCAGCTGTGTTAAGAATGGGATGAGAAAGAAAAAGATGAATTAAAAAGCGGCAGCCACTGGATATATTACAGATTAGGTTGAGAAGGACTGTGATGCCGCAGATGGGTAATTGACAAGGAAGAAGACAGATGAGGTCCGAAGATATATATGAACGGAGCGCGGGATGAGAAGAGCTTGACCCGCGTAGGATGGACGACTGACTCTCTGCGATGTGCTTTGGAAACTCGGAGGGTCCTCACGAATAGCGTAGGCCGCAGATAACACGCCTGGTCGTTTTCGGCTGGTACTGTTCCTTAAACGGGTTGAGAGACTGTGCGGTGCAGTAGTCGAGGAAACGCTCGAGCGCTGGCTCGCTGGGTCCT
Source organism: Paramyrothecium roridum (assembly GCA_003012165.1). NCBI lineage: Eukaryota > Fungi > Ascomycota > Sordariomycetes > Hypocreales > Stachybotryaceae > Paramyrothecium > Paramyrothecium roridum. Next base: position 26,768 of record PXOD01000323.1, read on the forward strand.
GCCACAGGAACCTGACTAGAGCAACGCCATAGGCAAGCTGCTGCGGCACTGGGTGTGGCGATCCTGGAGAAGGGGTCTGGACTAGGTAGTGTGACCACCACTCCTGTAGCTCTAGAGCCAAGGTATGGGCTTTCGACCGTACCCACGACCTGGCCTTGTCCCGAATGACTGATGAAGAAAGGTCTTCGTGTGGTCTTGAACCAGATATCCAGGCGCTTGCCAAGTGACCGGAGTGGTATTATGAAGCATTGAAGCAAATCAACGAGGTTGTGAAGTGTTTGAGACACGATGAACGGACGAAAGTTGGACACACGCCCAAGGAAACGGACGGCTGGCGTGACGTGCAGACAGGTGGTGCGTAGAGATGGGACACAGAAGACGTACAAACCAAGACGTTGGAATAGCGGCTCCCGCGATGAATCCAAAGTAAATGAAGGAGGGTGCCAAGTAGGTGAGCAGCGTCAGTGCTCTTGAAAGCAGCTTGATCTGAGGTGTGGAGCGAGGCCTTGATGACAACAGCGGAAGAAGATGGATTCTCGCGCTACTTCAGGTCAACTAGTCCGGCAATCCAGCTAAGATATAACCCAACAGACCGGCCTAGCCATGAGCACAGCTCTAGGGGGGGCCATCAAGAAGCACTAGGGCGATGGCTGGCGAAAAGAAAGGAATATGGACATGTAGCTCTGTGATGTATCGGAGCATGGTGGAGACGCATATGACAATGCCGGTCTCGTTGCATTAGTCCCACAGAGGCCAGGGTAGACTGCAGGGCAAAGAACACATTGCTGCGTGCCGTAAACACCTGCATGTACTTGAGCGGCAGGACCGCCGGGGGAGGGGGCCAGGAGGGGGAACAGGAAACAGGAACAGAGAGACCTGCTGGGCCATTGCTCTCACGGATCATGAGTGGGCGTGTGTGGCAGCCCAGGTACGAGCGGAGGTGGTACTGGAGGTAGTCGGATCGGAGAGAATCTAGACGAGGGGAAAAACAAAGAGAGGGGAGGGGGCGTGGGAGATGGCCGACAGGGGAGGGGTGGGGTTGGGAATCAGGTACCCCGTGGAAGGTGTGGGTGTGCGGGCGGGGGGTAGACGGCGCAAGGTAGGTGCTAGGTAGGCATGTGTGAGTCGAGTCGTGTTAGCTGCTCTGGGCTGTAAGTGAGGTAAACTTGGCTCCCCCCACCCAATGGTCATCACTTGGGGGTGTGGGAGAGGGGTGGTTTCGATGAGACTCGCAGTTGAGCAGTGGAGTGAGGTACCTTACGGATCTCCGTTCTACTAGTAGACACGGGGGCCGCTCGTAAAGGACTGATTGATCAAGGAAGACATACCAATTGTCGGCGCGGGCTTAGTTCACCGTTAGCACTGGACGCACCTGGCTGGCTGGCTGGCTGTATGACTCGCCAACACCACAATGATCGCCAATAATACAGGGGGGGAACCATTCAGGGGCCTGGGGCGGACTGGCCCCGCGTGTTTTGAGCCGTCAGTAGGGGCGGGCAGTACAAAGGCCTAGAGGTAGGTCCTAAGGTAAGGTAGGTAGGTGAGGTAGCAGGCAGTAATCAGTAATCTGGAGCCAGACCGGCTGACTAGCCGGTCGCTGGGCCTGACTCTGGCTATCTCGACTCTGCGCAGGAAAGACCAGACCAGTCGAGTTAGTAAACACGGGTGGGTGGCTACGGCCGGCGAGGATCTTCGTCAAAGCGCTCGGGACAGGTGCCTCCCAGTGGCCAGTCAGCCTGCGGCGCAGGGCAGGGTGACAGGCGAGTACGGGGGGGCACACAGACGAAGGCTGAGGAATCCAGCACAAGGTACGATCCTACGATTCGATGACGACAGGTGCTGCTTCTCACGACCTGAATTGCATCCGCGTGCTGGAAAACTGCATCCGCTTGTTGGACAAAATGGCAGGAGGAGCTTGGGCCCAACAGAAATGTTTCTTGTCAAATCAGATTGGTTTGTGCGGTTGCTTCACCTTGTGTTTAATTTTGGATGATGGCTTGGGATTGCCGCTACTTTGGACGTATCAGACGGGGAACACCTTGTGCCTGGAGCACGGGTGACCCAAATCGTCGACGATAACATGGCGTGCATCATCTGGACGTACCTTACGACTCTGTACCTCGATAGGCATAAAATCGAATGCAAGGAAAAGGAAAAAGAAACAAGGTGAAAATTTAAAAAGAAGAAAATTGCAGTATGTAATAAGAGAATAACGAATAAAAACGCCCTCAGGCAGATGTAATCCCCAACAGCTGCAGTCCATCACGCATCGTCTGCAAGATACTGTGGGATGCAGGGGACAAGGGTCAAGGGTCAGGGGTTGTGACATCCAACGAAAAGGGTTACAACCTACAGTAGCAAAAGTAGAGAATCGAGCTAGCAAATGGCAGGGATTAGGGGGGGGGGGGCTTGTGTCAGTTGATTGACAGTTAGTGTGACAGAAGCTGCGTACTAGTGCAGCACCCGTCCTTGTGGGATCCATCCTAGTCACAGTTGGCCGGGACTGGCCAAGAATCCAGAAGTTTGGTATCGGGCTCTAGTTCCTACGTCTACGACTCAAGATGAGCAACTGCACAACAATGGTAATGATTCAAGCAAGGCCAGAATGAGACGCGGACTCCGCGAGCCAGATCAACTACTTGATTCCAAAAGCAGATGCTGCAAGTGATCGGCTTGCGGTGCACCCTTGTGGTCATGGCTCCTTTGGGTGCTGTTACTGATAGATGTGGTAACGCGGAACGCATCCGGATCGCCGCTCCAAGACAAGAAAAGCCCAAAAATGTGTTTCTCTGGTCGAGCTTCCTGGCACATTCATCAGGTGCTGAGCATCTTATGTGATGAAGCATGCCGGGAAACCCTGGGATCCCAGATGGGTCAAGGGTTACATGCTAGCCCTGCCGAGCTACTGTGCGGTGCGCTGCAGACTTTTGGCAACCTGCAACAGCCCCAATGTTCCCCGGCCTGTTTGTGGCTGCCAATACATTGCAACTGCGAACCGAGGGAGAACCCTCTCTCCTCGTCAGATGCAAGGGTACCGTGGTCACCAAAAGTGCTGCATCGCGTAATGGGAGGGAAGAAGAGACAAGGCCCGGGGAGTAGCACGCACGGTACAGATCAATTCGGCAGGCGGATCAAGAACGCAGATCAATATACGTAAGGCCAAGCAAAGCTGGAGAGGTCGTTGAGCTTCATCGACGCCATGCATGGTAGTTCGCACAGCTCTACCACAACATGTAGGTCTCGATGCCTCCTAATCGTCAGCACCTACTGGCGCCCGCACACCGCCACGAGTACCCCCTTAAAGACATAAAACAAAAATTAATAGCACTAATAAATGAAAAACTCAACGAATACCCCACGTCTAGCGCCGCAGCTCCAGCAAGATTTCACAGTACGGTAGAACCCCCAGCAAAGGAGTGCGACCCAACACTTCCCTGATCAGGCAGTTGACGATACTTGCACAATGCGGAAGTGGTGCTCACCCGACAGAACGGATTCTTTGGCCCGGAAGGTCGGCCGGCCCCCCTCTTTGCTGGGCGGGGCTAAGGCCAATTGAGAAACGAAACAGATAATCTGCGAAGGTACAAGCCTGGGCAAGGAGGGTCTTGAAAGAAAAAAAAACCCGGTTCATTCATGACCAGGCAATGATCCATGCTCCAGAGCTGTGGAAGTGCGCCAAGTGGAGAGGCCTATAGGGTTTAGCGTCTCGATACCGGCGCAAATCCCAAACGATGTGGCTTAACACCGATTTCTAGGTCCAGGCAGGCTGCTGTACTAGTATCTCGCTGCAGGTACGCAAGGTACGGTACGGAGAGGCTCACTTACGGATCCGGGGCCAAGATAGGTATGGGTAGTTGGCCCAGCGGTCGCCAGTCCGTTTGGCGCGGACAAGCTCCAAGTCTGTGCCATGGATTAAGCAGTGGCCCGGCACCAGATCAGGGGCCGAGCTTCCCCGTGGCTGTTTCAAAGGTCTTGTTCCTGTGGTTCAACGTGGCTGTGTAGTGGGTGATGCGCACCGGCTGGCCCCCCGTTGCGCCCGAGTTTCTCGCATCCGATGTGCTGCAACTTATCCATCGGATTCTGTAGCGCTGGTTCTGTGCATATGGACGCTCCTTGGATGAACGATTAGTACGCTCTATTGAAAAAGTTCAGGTGGGCTTGGGCGAACAAGCTAGGTAAGATTGCGACTTGTCCAGCCCAGAGATCAGCCCGCCTTGGGGCTGCTCCTCATCAACACTCACCTCACCCAGACGTCAGCAGCGCGAGCCCCGCCATCCTCAACCACGAGGTGCCATCCTGGTCATCCACCGGTTACAGCCAAGGTCAAGGTCGAAGGAGGGGGCCTCCGGCCGGAGCCGCTGGAGACAACCCTGTCTTCCGCCGGCCCCAGTATCATTCTGTACAGGGGTTTATCAAACATGAACGCTGAAGCCAGTTGCCACGAGGTGAACGTCGCGACCTAGTGCGTAGGCTAGCCTTCGGCCGAATCGTCAGGCTATACTGCCCTTGCCTCTTCTTCCGGACGCACAGATTATGCGCCACACCAGTTCCCAGCTACCGTTTTCTCAGCTGGCAAGAAGAAAATTCAGGGCCTCCACGGGTCGGGTCCTGCAGGTTATGGCAAACAAGCATCTCCGCGGGCCAAGGACGGTCTTCCAAGTGCCAAATAGTTGGCTGTGGAATCAACGCGATTCAGGAAGACCATGTCTCGGCTAGGTAACGTTTGCTATAGCCTACCGCAATCTCAATCTGGAGGTGACCGGCCTGACCAGAAGCAATGCTTTAGCCTGGCATCTCTCGGAAATTGATCATCCTGGAGATACTCGACTCGAAACTCTTATCGTTGCGCCAGCAAAGCCAGCACACCTTCGATGCTACATTGAACAGCAGATGGTGGTGTTTTCAGGGCCACTGATGGTAAGCTTTTTTTTTTTTAGGCCAGGCGTGTTTCAGGCGACTAGAGGGCTGCGCTGACATACCAGTTGACTTAAAATTAGAACAGACTGGTACCAGTCTGTGTTGGTCTGAAGCAGAGAAGAGCTTGTATGTGTCTGGAGGCTATAGGCTGTTGCAGGACTAGTACGAGGCCTAAGGCGTTGTCTGGCCCATAAACTGGCGACTTAGACACATTATTTACATGAGCCATCGTTTTTAGGCCTAGTCTACCTGGCATCAACTGTACCTTATGCCCTACCAGGGGCTGTTGGCTTTGGGGGGGGGGGGGGGGGGGGTTATTTTGCACATAGAGTACCAATTATATGTCACCTTGCAACACCGAAACTTGGTCTATCACAGTTCAAGTCACATGATGGCCCAACGCCTGCAGATCACCCAGGCTTTCTCGTACTGCCCTGCACCTAAGTACGGGATTTCCTGCAGATATCTGCTACCCACCCAACCTTGGAGAACGCATCCCCTGTTTTGCCATGACGCTCTAATGTGGGAATCATAAGAGCATCGCCTGTGTAGTTCCGCACTCACACTCTCAAATACTTTAGACGGCTTAGATGCTAAAACGCCGGCAATCTTAACCCTAAGCCTTGAAGCTCATCATGAACGCGGTCCCTGACTCAATCGTCGGAGTCAAAAAGTAGCGGTACTCGTAGCTCAACCAATTAAAGCACGCCATCGCTTAACGGAGTCAACTGAGCGAATCACGTCATGAGGGGAGTATTGACCATGACTTCACGTCCTTAGTTGTCACTAAATCCGAAATCGGGGCATTTTGAAAAGTGGAAGCATCGCGCCGCGAGCCGAGGTGAAGGTGAAAGAAGGTGAAGGGGTTGTGGGGCAATCGACGGTTTGAAAGTCCAGAATTGCGTCAAGACATCCCCTGTCATGTGGCATCGAAAGAGAAAAGAGGGATTGTTTGGGTGATCGACAGGAAGCGACCGTTCGAGTCAAAAACTGTCAAGGGCTATAAGCATGAGGCATGTGGCTTACGTTTGGCTGTATCTTAGCGAGGAAGATCACTTGAATTGAGCCACAAATAAAACGCTTGGCCCAAGATGGCACGCGTGAAACCGCCAACCCCATAAGAGCTAGGCAAGCCAAGTGTCGATGGCCAGGACCGGCGTCACCTCCGTTGCGATAACTGTGTTGACATTTGTTTATACATAGCACGCGTCGCCCGATCCGCTCGCTACGATAGTCTAGGTAGAGAGACCGCCTGGAACGGTGATCGACAGGGTGCACTGAGTGCCTTAGCGTCGATCACCGATACAAAATCCTCCGTGGTTTTCTCCACTGACCATCATCATGGGGGCAAACTCGCCTACTGCCCTCCAGCTAGGCTAGCCTGAATGGCCTGATTTCCGACAAATTAAAAACTAGCACTAACTCCCCGCTCGAGTCAGACACCATGCCGGCCGCTGCTTGGCCTATTTGGGCCATAAGTCCCAGCCTCCACATTCCGGCTAGCCTGACATTTTCTTTCCTTTTGCTATCTCGTCAACGGCATAGTGACATGCGCTATCGCGAGTCACCGGTAACCCGGAGGCCGGCCACGACTGAGGTGAAGCTATCCTCCTTTCGTAACGTCGCTTAGAGAGACTGCCCGTCCAGCCTCTACTAGCTCGGAACGGATGCCAAGTTGTAATTTAACTATATTGTAGATCGGAAAGTAGTGAGGCGGGCCGGGTCTTGGCATCTCGGCCGAAATGCACGGCTCGGTCAGAGGCTGCTGCACTCGGAAAACGGCATGATAAATGGGCCAGCGGTTTTTTTTTTTTTCTCCATGCGGAAGATCCCCGACGAGGATCATGTGCGCACCCCTGTTGAAAATCCTCGTCGGAGGAGAGCCTAATGGCATCGTTATGGACGGTCAAGTAAAAGCACCCGGCAATCCTCGGCGGCCGCGACATCTTTTCGCCGTGCCGCTTCCACGCCATCGCTGAACACCCGTACCTGAAACTCGCTCCAAGCTAAAGCAAGCCGATCCAGTGGCGCGCACGGAGGTTGGCTGAGCTGCCAGGGTCTTGCAAGGACTACACGTGCGGCGCGCGAGGCCGCCTCTGACCACAGGCGGGAGGTCCCCTCTGAATTGCCTCGTCGCACACTAGCGTGCTTCTATTTGTCAAGAACTCGAGTCAACCAGGCTCGCGGCTCGTCAGGCTGACTAGCTAGCTAGCTGCCCGCGACGATTGTACTCGTATTTGGGGAGGCTCCGCAACTTGCCTTACCCAAATGGATGTGCAGCCGATGACGGGCCATAGCAGACTTACCAGGCTTCGGAAGTTTTCGTTGGCCGCCAGCTTGAGAAGAGAAGTTTTGTCAATCCGGTTCCCGGATCCAGAATCCAAATTCCTCAGACGAGGTCGGCAACACTAGCACCCATTGCTGTAGCCTGTAGCCCCGTCAAAAGCGCCTTTTCATTTTTCTGGGCGAAATCACTAGGGAAGGCCACGCTTCGAGGCTCCGAAACCTTGGCCGTTGGATGCAACCTACAAAGTACAAACCATTGTGCAGCTTCGTAGCTGCCGTGCATGCTAGGTGCAGATCCTCCTCACAGCGGATACGTAGTGCCTTCTCCCCCGCTGTCATTTACTGAGGATCGACATGCCTAAGGTATCGTCCCTCCTGCTAGACATCGAAAGGCAATTAGTTGAGAGTAAAGCGGAGGTGTGCTGACACGTGCCGTGGAAAGGGGACTTTTGGTAACCTAGTGTTTCCTAGTGTCGTTTTGTGACTGCCGTACCTTGCATTACCTAAGGTAAGAGTACCGTACCTATCTGCAGAAAGTTGGTGGTGATGATGACAGAAACATTGGTACCTTCTGGCTTTGTCCCCCAACAACGTCACAGGCTTGGTCTCCGGAGCGCTCCAAATCATAGCTTTCTCCACAGTCGCCTCAATTGACGACCTTCCCCGGGATAGCGGAGGATCAATGCCGTCGGCGGATGCTGCGGGCGATACATTGCCGGCGTACGAATCGCTAAGGCCAACGCTTCTTGAAGCGCTACCGCGCTTCGTCGCCCATTACGATGACGGCTTTGCCGATCTTCTGGAATCCCGCACCCGCCAACTGTGCCTCCCATGAGCACTTAATCGGCCAATCCCAGCCTTAAATCCGCCGCAGTGACGACGGCAGTGACGGCTTCTAATTTCCACTCTTGATTCCTTTGCCTCGGCTGGCTCTAGGCTGTTACGGGCAACCCATTTGCCCGCCTACTGAACATTGAGACAAAACACCACAAGCAGGGCGTCAATTCTTTGGGTCATGAGGATACGGGCTTGCGGAGGCTTGTCCTGGGGCATGCCGTGATCCCGGCCATCACCGACGCTTTGATAGGCCCCAAGGTCTCACATAGATGTGTCGACTTCACGTGATACCATGAGCTCGACTCATTCCGAACGCAATCAGTGGATACTATGCAACTCTCAGGTCATTCTCGGTGCCGTATCCTGGAAACAGCAAGGTTGTGACTCGGCCTAGAGGCCTCCCTAGATCCCAGACCGAACTCCCAGGTCGATATTGCTGCCTTTGCTCCTTCCCGCCTTGTAGGAGCGGAGCTCCGTCGATCGTGGTGTCAAAATGACAATGGGGTGTCACTTTCAATTGTGGTAGGACATTTCATCAAGACATCAGGCGTCCTGTCGGAGGTTTAAGATCGTGACGGCTTTGTTGCGTCATCATAGGGATTGTATTACTTTGGCTTATGGCCATTGAAATCTTCCGGCTTGCTCTACAGTCTTTTTGCGGCCTTCCTCTCCGAACCTGCCTCTCATTTCATACCATCTAAGCACAGATGGAACAGGCTCCGTGGACTCGAATCGTGGTTTCTTTTTTTTTTGTTTTTTTCTTAAAAAAAAACAAAAGGAAAGGATGTGCATCAATTGTTGTCCAGCTTCTTTTCAAGCCCGGAAGAAAACCAGGTTTATGCCGATATGCAGGCTAC